>LJJS01000255.1:0-30003 GCA_001447215.1 Diaporthe aspalathi
AAAAGTGTTCCACTTACTGATATGTTCCACTTCCTGATAAACCACGTTACTTTTAAAAGCTTTATTTATTAAATATTAAAAAAAATGATAAAGATTTTATAAGGGATTAAACTTTTTTATAATTAAAGCATGCCTTTTTATAATTAAAAAACCAGCTTAAATCTCACTGTGTAATTTTTCGCTAAAGTTTTTAATTATTATGCAGTTTAAAACTAATTTTAACTAGCCTTATTATAAAGCTATTACTATTTTTTTAATAATAAATAACCTATTTTTTTATAACCTATTATTATTAGCATTATATTTATTATTAAACGCTAAATCTTTAAGCATTTATAATTATGTAAAAAAACCGCTTATATTTTAACTCTTTTTTTTTTAAAAAAAAAGATATATCTAAATTAAAAACAAAACCAACTAGCATTGTGAATCCCGTCGATTGAAGGATTGTAGAGGTAAAAAGGCAGCGCATGTTGAAAGATTTCGCAAATAGATATGGGGTTCAAGACGCCTTCAGAACAAATTAAAGGCCCTCAAATTGGGCTTAACTGCTCTCGATGCCTCCCTTTCCATTATTCTCTTTTTCAATTTTAATCGTGGAGATTGCCCAGACCGATATGACAACCTAACAGGCAGGGAAATAAATATTCATTAGGTTCGACTTATGTCGAGGGCTAGGTGACCACCTGGGCAATTTATATCAACCCATCCCCGGAACAGTCATGTCCCAGAACCAATTTCGACACCCACGTCAGGCTCAATCCCTGGCAACTATCGCCTTCTTTCACTTCTTACTTCTCAGCACCCGGATACTACTTTACAGATCAAAACCCCCAGATCAATTACAGCCCGGATGGGCCGAAAGTAGAACCTGGACTCCGGCCAGACATACGCCCCACCTTCTGGGAAACGTGGCACACCTGGGCTTTGGAACAAAATCCCGAGACGAATAGTGTAACATTTAGCTCACTGTCCAGCGGGGTGCTTGTTTGTTTCAGTCATTTCGCTGTAGCAATCAACATCGCCTCGCTGTTGAGGATCCCATGGGTTGAACTGAACTGTTGTGACAGATTTATTCTATGTAGAAGTGTGTGAGGCTGGGAAATTTGCTTTTCAAGATTTGTGTCTGCAAGCGAAGGGTTGAGGATGGGGTTTCCAGTAGTTGTGCTCGAAAGTCGCCTAAGTCCTTGACCGTAGAAAGCCGGGGATCCTCCAAGGACTTTTCTCCCGTTTTCAAGTTCTTGAAAAGGCAGTGAACCCCATGAACGTCATGCGACGCAAAGATGCGCTGAAAGCTCGATGGAAGTGGTCCTAAAAGCGCTTCCCCCTCTGAGACCCCAAGCACAAAGCACTCGCTCACGATGCGCCAACGGTTGGTTTCGTCTTCCTGAGAAGCATGGGGCTATGGCTGCCGATGGAAACACAAACAGCGTCGCCTTGCTGGCTAGTTCAGGAACAACTTCCAAGTGCTCACCCGTCCCTTCCATGAGTTGTCGGCTGCCCACCATCGCGCGAGCTATTTTGAAAAAGGCATCCGAAGGCCCAATTTCCCGAGCCCCGGTGCTCAATTTATCTTCTGGCTCAATAAGATTGGCAACCATCTTCTTTGCTTCATCTGAAGTCGGGTCTGCCGCTCTCCATGGCTCTGCGTACTCTGCCAGGGCGTTGGCGAGAAAAGTACGCGCATAAGCTTCCAGCTTGGTAATATTGCTGCCGCGATACCGGCTTTCAAGCCCGGAGTTGGGTAGCAACTGTCTTAGCACGTCCTTGACCTCCCCCACATGTCGGCTTCGTAGCTCCGTTACCGGTTTGAGCGATATGATAGTTGTGACCGCGATGCCCAGAGTCGATAGAACCAGTCCACCTGACGACCATGTGCACCAAGCGCCGATTTGAGATGAGGCAAAATGTCTCCAGTAATTCCGCACAAATATTATCTCTTTCTTCGACCAATCTGGGGACCAGGTAGGCGCAGAAGCAGGATGATTTGCTCCTGGCTCGCACTGGCTAAGAGGGTTGAGGGTGCCTGAACGCTTGATCCATCGCCACATAATCTCGGAGAATACTGTGGTGACATCCTTCGTGTAGTCTGGCATGCCGACAACCGCACGGTCCTCTTTAGACAGAAACTCCAGGAGTGCGTAGACACGGCAATCCACACATGTGCCTGACCGAAAATGACTCGGATGAATCCAAGGTCAACCTGGGAAGGCTGGGCGATCATCCCACGCAGCGAGAGTAATCGCTCATAGAGTGCGTCCTCAAATGGCCATCGGGGCCGCCTTTTCATATAGCGCCACAGCATCGCCCGTCGGAAGGTTGCCCACGGAACCTCATACAGCCCACATCGGATGAACACGCGAGAACCTCTTGGCAAAAGAACGTGTGGAGCTTCTCACTGTTTTTGCACATCATAAAATGGCACAGGCGATCCTTTAGGGTCAGGGTTGCGGCCACATGGGATGTAATTTTTTTTAAAATCCAACTGGTGCTTTTTGTTGCGGCTGAGGTAATTGCACTGTCTCCGTCCCGGTCCATGTTGGTTGTGACCAGGGCAACCAACCACCTCCTAGAGTACGACAGACCTTCATTCTACAGTTGCAGATTCACCGAGGCCACTATGCAATCGGTTCAATCTTCCATTTCACCCAGAAATACATGATTCACCGATATTTTAACATCATTGAACCTGAGCCTTCCAGCGGCAGCCTTGCATTTTCGTTGGGCTTCTCTTGAACAATAAAATTCACCAGCCCACATCGATTGAGGGGTGCCTGATTGGAAAATTGCCTCCTGCCTACGTCATCATTCAAGCCACAAGTACCACCACACTACCCTAGGGTAACACGGCTTTCATTGATCCCTGCCTTGTCACGCTCTACCGTCACGACCGACAGCATGTCCGACGAGCAAGTTGACCTCAACAGTATCTCGCAACCCACGAGGCGCCGGGAGCTACCGGCATGGATCCAAGATATTCTTGACCGGTCTTCGTCTCCTCCCCCTCTAAAATTCTAGCACCCGCCTGACGACCCTGATAAGCCGATCCTACTGTACACGCATGGCTTCGCCGTCCAGATCCAACGGCGTCAGGCGCCGACAAAGGAAGCCTTAGCACCTGAGCTGCCACGAGACTACTTAAGATCAGTGACCCACAGCGAGGCCATAATGGCCGGCTCGCCTGTCGAACCCGAGACCAACATTCAAAACGAGTGGGATAACACGAATGCCGAACCATATAGACTGCTAAAAGAGACGGCAGAATTAGTCGTCACTGCGCCCATCGCCATCGGGGCCGCACGTGGAGCGCAAGTCGTAGCCGTTACGGTTACAACGGGCGGCACAGACACAGCCCCGGGGAGGTCTTTTGATGCAGTGGCCAAGATATATGACCCGCTGTACTATAGCTTTGAGTCAGAAATTGGCCATCACCCCGAAGACTGCGTCTGCTCTGCAACGGACGATTTGATCAAAGAGGCCACCGCCTATGAGTTCTTGCACAATGCCGGGCAAACCGGCTCTTTCACCCCGGAGTACTACGGTTGTTGGAGTCTTCGCCTGCCTATCAGTATCAAGGGGGTCTGCAGGCTTAGGAGTATCAGCCTGATCTTGATGGAGCGTTTGAACGGGGAAACCATCCTGTCGACACGGATTAGGAACAATCCCAATCGACGCAAGGCACTGGATTCGTTTCATTACCCTGAAGAGTACCGCCTCGAAGTGCTCGCCCGGGCTATGGATGGTTATGTTAAACTGCTAAGAGAAGGACTCGTCCAGAGAGATTTTGCGGCAAGAAATATAATTCTCGTTGCCCAGAGAGACGCGGACCCGACAAACATAGCTGGGGGCCGTGTTCTGCCACGGGTAGTGCTCGTCGATTTTAACCACGCCTACATGTTGGAAGACACGTCCGCTGACCACTTCGGGTCCCTCCCTCCCAACCCAGCTACCGTGTTTTGGGTAGAGTACCTTTGGCGTCAGTTCCCGGGTTGGGTTCCACACGAGTGGGAAGAGATCAAGCTTCAGAGACAATGGCTGTTGGAGAGATTTACAGGGCCCGACCAACGGGGATTATATTTGCCGGCCCAGGATCTAGACCTCGAGCGATGAGAGACAGTATCCGAGCATGTGGGAATGGTCTATTTCGATACCCATGATGGCGGGTCTGCGAACAATTCAAGCGCAATCCCGGCAATGGACAGGTGGGAATGTGTTCGACTTGCTTATGGACGAGTGTGCGTATAGTACTAAGTGGTCGAGTAAAAGCGCCTGGAATTGATTGAGGATTTGAGACTGGACTTGATTTCCTGACTGTGTGATTGATTCGAAATGGTACCAGTACAAAATCACCGACAAATGCTCCGTCAATGATGAACAGCATTTCCACCACAGTGGTCTTTGAGTATTCTTAAAACTATTGTCGAGGGCAGCCACTCCTCCGCATTCGCCATGGTTGAGGGGTCATGGGCGACGATAGATGGTCTATCCTGTTGCGACCAGGTGGCACATATACGTTTGCCCTCGAACAACCATCCCGACGGGGTTGATGGTGCCATGCCTCGGGTAAACACGGCCCCATAAGGTCCATATATTGGGCCACAGGTGGCCTCAGACAGTGCTAGCATCCAAGTGGCAATGAAGAGGTCTGGCACTGTGAAAAGGGCTCATGTTGGCTGAAAGAATGTTGCAATGAAGGCCAGGGCTCAAACATTTGTTGGCAATATAAACCTTGGAAGGCGGGGTGGGATTATATTAACACTCAACTTGGTACTTCGGATATAACAATAGTATCAAGGAAAATAAAATGGTAAAAGAATAGCTTTAGTTTTAGAAGCACTCATAACATGGCATTGCACAATACGCCCTAGCCGGACCCCCCCGGGTGTCTATCTGTCAGCTCACGGCACAGCCTCGAGCCCGCGATGATGCAATATTAGGGCCGCATGGGCCGGCATCGTCCAAATTTACTGATGCCCACCCGCCGTTCCCTGCGTCTCTGGCTAGGCACCCATGTAAAGTGAGGAGTCACTCTGGCCCGCAAAACATGTGCGCATCGCGAGCGCAGGATGCGACACAGCATAAAGAGACTGTCGATGATGGTGTAACAGCTGCTGCCTTTGCCTCTACCTCTGCCACCGCTGACCCGGATACCGCCCATAAGTGCGGCATCTGTGGTAAAGCATTTGAGAGACGTCAGTCAGCCCTATCCACCTCCCCATCCCTCCGGCCGGGACCGGTACGACGATCCACAGGCCATGAAGCATTTCTCGCGACCGTATCCCCCCCCACCTCCTATGAACTAACAATGCGTGCTCCCAGGCGACCTGCGAGACCGTCACAAGCGCCGCTGTGCCCGGACTTTTACAAAGCCCAAGCGCTCCAAGCGGCGCTCCTGTCGCGCCTGTGCCGGGTCCAAGCTGGGCTGCGACCAGGAGCAGCCGTCGTGCCGTCGCTGCCTGGCCCGGAACGTACCTTGCGAGTACGTGGGCGACGCTGCTGATACCCAAAGTGCTGGCCTGCAAAAGACGAGAGAAAGGGTGGCAGCAGACGGGGAAGTCATCGCCGCCGACACGGTCACCCAGATACCGGCTAGTCTTGGTGACGACACCTCCCTGCTCGAGATAGCCAGCCTTCGGCCTGATGGCGTGCCCAAGTCCAGCGAGCCCGTGTCAGCTGCCGATGACCGCATCTTGGACAGCGCCAGGGCGTCCGTTGACACGCCCCAGTCCTGGCATCTGTACTCTACCATGGCGCGGAGCCAAAAAACCACGCCGAGCTGGAGCCTTACCGTAGAACATGCTACTCACGGGGCCTTCACGTTCCCAGACGGCAGTCCCTCCGCGGCCAGCGGCATTTCTCGCCTGGCCTATGACGATTTCGGGGTCTCTGTCGACGGAGGCGGCGGCGAAATGGACTGGGCGGGTACCCAGCTGGACCGGAACGACATGACCTTCTCCTCGCTGTGGAACAACATCGGCGCTCATGGTTCGCCACCGCACGCCCTAGGAACCCCTACCGCCGGGTCCGTTGAAAATGGGGACTCGTCCGCCCTGGGCAACACGAGGCGCCGGGATGGCCACGCGTTGAGGTCCCCATCCGCGAGCCCTGAAGTCGTCCTATCGCCCGGGGAGATGGCCAATCTCATCCTGAGCTATCCACCCATGATGGTGTCGCGAGACCCCCCAGCCCCGCCCTTCGTGCACGACCAGGTCTACAGGTGCAGGGATGGGGATGTGAAGGAGCCCATCGCCAGAGCCATGGTCTGCATCAACGCCCACACCGGAGCCATGCCCAGCGGCCGCGGATTCGTACACGAGATGATCAACACGGAGCGGAGGCGTTTGGTCAAGACATTTGTAAGAAACCCTGTCCTACACCATTTGTGAACTCGGGGAATTGGGAAAGAGATTGTGTAGATGATACCACACCGATCATCTTGGGTGCAATCACTGATTTTGAACCACGACGATAGCACCAGTGCGCATCTGATACGGACGCATTAGCAGTTCTTCACGCAATGATCGTCTACCAAACTCTTGGGCTCTTCAGCGAGTCAGCTGAGCAGACAAGGGAGGCCGAGTTATATCAGCCGTTCTTGCTCAAGGTACATGTCCGACGCTCCATCCCCTTCCCATCTTCACCTCCACGTCTCCGCTTCAACCTATATGTTGGCCTCCCCTCACACCGTTTGTCAGGGCCCCGAGACTGACGAGCGGGCGCCTGCAGATGGCCCGTAAGGTCGCGCAGAAACACCAAATGGACCTCATCCCTGAGCCAATCGGCCGCAAGCCCCATGGCTGGAGGCAGTGGTGCTTCATCGAGACGCTACGGCGTACCATATTCCTCGCGCACGCCATCAACCTGTTGTCGGCTCGCCTGCAAAAACAGGACCCCTTTTTCTACGAGGCGCTCGA
The DNA here is from genome assembly GCA_001447215.1 of Diaporthe aspalathi. Lineage (NCBI taxonomy): Eukaryota > Fungi > Ascomycota > Sordariomycetes > Diaporthales > Diaporthaceae > Diaporthe > Diaporthe aspalathi. The sequence goes on from LJJS01000255.1 coordinate 6,915, forward strand.
CGCCGAACTGGTGCTGGACATTCCGCTACCTGCCCCAGCTGCGTTATGGGAGGCGACCTCTGAGTCGCAGTGGTTGTCTGCGTGGGCCAGTGTACCGTGCATACCGAGGACAGGCCGCGCGTTGCAGAGGGAGGAGACTGGGGAGAGGAAGGACGATGACACATTTCTGAGGACTATTATTGCCACGCTGGCTGTTGACGGGCAACCTGATGTGAAGGTGCTGTAGACTTTTCTATTCTTCGAGCTCCTCCACTAGATGCAAAGACAATAGCGGTTGTTGTATTAGGACAATATCCAATATGTTTCGGCTGTAGATATTTAATGTCATGTTGCATGACTTTTGTCAGTGGCCATTTAGCACCAAAGTCTTTTAGCATTCAATCATGACTATATCGAAAACGCAAAACCCATGGAGACACCGAGGAGGATATGCAGTCAGTGTTCACGGCAGCCAAGAGGCCGCTAATGGACAAAGAAGGAAGAACAAGCTCCCACCTCAAGATCTAGGCCAATGAACAAATTTTGTACCGAAGCCTCTGCCTACCCGCAATGCACTGGACAAGTCATCCTTCTCGTCCAGGACTACGATGTTGCCAGGGTATAGCTTTCCAAACAGGGCGAGCCCGAGAAGGGAATCGGATACGGGAAAGACGTGTAGGGTGTTTTCTTGGGGGTGGTTGTCCTGCTGCTGCTGAGCATGCTCCTCCGCGGCCGTAAAGACGAGTCCCGGCAGGGCGAGCGCGTCCTCGACGCTGTGAATCACAGTACTTGCTGTTGCGTGGGCCGGCACGTCTCCCCGGGCGGCGTGGGCTGCGTCACCTTTGGGCACCCTGGCGGCATAGCGGCGACCTCGGGCAACCTGGCCGAGGCACACGGGGTAGGCACCCTCTGGGGAGCCGCGCAGCTCCACCTCGATGTGAAGGGTCGCCTTGGGGCCCTGAGAGCCCGGTATGGGCCGGCTTCTCAGTAGGGACGGGACGGTGCTGGGAAAGGTAGCCCTACCGGTAGAAGAGGAGGACAAAGTGGATGGGGAAAGCCACTTCCCGGCGGGGAGCTCGCTGCGCTCAGCGGCCTCGTAGGATGGATATTCATATTCGAAGAGAACCTCAGGCGCGGCGGCGTTGGCCTCGCTTGCCGGGTAGTAGCGGAGCAGGCTACGGGACTCGGAGCCGGCCATGAAGGCCGGCAGCACGGTGCCCTGGGGGTATTGGAAGCCGAAGCCGCCCGACGGCAGGCCCGGAGCCGTGAGGGCCTTGGCCATGTCGACGATGGCCTTCTGCGGGAGGCGCCCGGAGAGCAGCCGCATGACGAAGGCATCCGACGGCGGCTCGAGCACGCGCATCCCGCGCCGCGACGCCGAGGACCCGGACCCGGACCCGGCGGGCACGACGAGCGGCACCTCGACCCAGTTCTCAAAGGGCATGAGGGCGTTGCGCAGCAGGACGACGCGGTGCGACCACTCGTTGTACAGCTGCATGACGCGCGCCCCGCCCCGCGGGCCCATGAGCGCGCCCGCGACGTCGTGCGTCCACAGGTGGCCGTCGCAGCGGCTCGCGATCTCGAGATCCGGGTCCGCGCCCTCCGGGTCGAGCGCGTCGCGCGCGTAGCCGACGAGCGCGGCGCCGATGGCGTCGGCCTGCCGGGCCATCTCGTCCCCGCTGGCGCCTATCGCCTGCCCGCCGCGTAGGGCCAGGCTGGACTCGCGGCCCGAGGTGGCCAGGATGGCGGCGAGGCCGGCGAGGAGGACGTCTCGGGTGGACTCCTGGGACGCGCGGTCTTCACGGCCTCCCACGCGCCGGATGCAGGTGTCGAGGAGTGGCGCGAACATGGACACCAGGTCGCGAGCGCGGTAGACTCCAGGGGTCGGCTGGAAGTTGTGCCTCGCGGCGTCCTTGTCCGTGTTCCATGACCTGCCCTTGTTTCCGTCCTGGAAGCGGTACTGCGGCTCGATCCGCTCGCCAAAGATGATGTTAGGCTGGCCTGTGAAAGTGTACTGGTTTGAAACCGTCATCTTGCTTGTGTTCTTGTTGACGTTGATATCGGGGCAGGTTCCGTCGGTAATTGGTGGTGAGGGAAGTACGAGGCAGGGTGTTGGTGAACTTGAACAGAGCTGTCGTATGATAAGATCGGTTTGGAGGGCTGGATTGATACAAATGCCCACAGGGTTTGCGGGCATGTGAAGCAGACGCCGAGGAGGTGAAGTTGTTGCGCGTATTAGAGTCTGCGTCAGGGTGGCGTAGCAAGTGGCGCCCTTTAAAATATTCCAGGATGATCGCCGGGTGAAGAACATGTGGATGAATGATTACGATCGGGTCGATCCAGGGGAAGTCCAATACAGCAGCAACTTATTGAGCGGGCGGCCTTCCTAAGTAGGATTTCAAGAGACTCAAGCTGCTCGTCGTTGTGAATATTTGTAATCTGGTCATCATAGGCAGTGTACCTCGAGAAATAAATCAACAAGGATATTTCCTCCGAGTTCTGCTACCAATCAACCTGGTTATTGTGCTTGGATGCTGTGTCCATGCAACTCCGACTGGCTGTATTAACAAGACCCCTGGCCGCCTCGACCATTTTGCTCCGATCAAGACCACTCAGCTCCGGCCCATGAGCTAGGGCACTCACGCTGCGGCCCGGAGGAGGGGCTACTGAAATACAGTAACTTCGTCGAGGCAGTAATCCTCGCCGGGGAAATGTCCTGCAGAATTAATCCCACATCTGTCGCTTGCGTGAGTTGTCCAGTAGGCAGCGCGGATTCCTCCCCAGACGGATAGGGCAAAATGCAAGTGATATACTGGCTGCAGCTTAAGCGAGTCGAATGCCAAAGAAGCTTGGAGGAGTCGAACCATCATGGCCTCATTTTCTCATAATGTAGTGCCACATTCGCCTTGCACATAAATTCAGATGTCCATAAGATAGCGACAGCTCTCACTCGAGGTACCATCCACATGGACACAGGAGCCACGACCACAAACCACCGACGCCAAGGCCAATGCAAGTCAGGACCCGTTCGTCGGCTCCGAGAGAGTCTATATGCTTCCAGGCCATTTCTGCGGGATTAGATAGGTAATTGTGCCCACTGAAAGCGACTGTGGCGTCTGGGGACGTTGTGTTGGTATAACACACGGCTCAGTCTGCTGGTTTAGGCGATATTTCCAACGCATTATCCCGCTTGTCAGGAGTTTACATGATTGTTATCTTGTGACCCATAGCTTCATAGGGATGCCGGCTCGCTACTATTCATAATCTCTACGTCTTAAGTTGGTTTGAGATCGCCCTCTTCGACCGACCACCGCGAGGCCCCCGCAGATTGAGTCCTTCAATGCCCTGGGAGGCCCTTACCATGGCTACTGCACCGAGATCTGGGTTCGTGGTCTTACGGCCGAGCTGGAAGCATTCCTCAACCACCTTTATGTTCAATGGGAGTGTATTTGTGCTCGGGCACCTCCATACGGGTTTCCATAGGCAACAGGTGTTACCCGTAAGGCCTGTTATGTTTGACGACGCCAGAGTCTGAGCGTCCCTCATAGCTCCGCATGTCGGCCTGGGTAAACGTATCCTTCCCTGTTAGAAGAGGAGTCTGGGTAATTGTATGGCCTTTTTTGTTCTTTTCGTTCAGTAATGGGGTGGTACTACCGACAACAGACTATTCTTTGAGTTGCGACTCACTGCGGCGACGAATCATGAGTAAATGACTACTCCAGCAGAAGACATCATCCGTCATGGAGTATATCGCTGGCATATATGGATCCCTGGCATATAACTTATATGGCAATTAGAACTTCTTTGGTTTTACCGCCATACTTTCTTCCCACAACCTCAGCACCTGGTTCAGTTTGCGAAAGCTCCCTTTACTCCGCTGTCATCATTCTTGATGTTACTTGCAAGTACTGAGGAAATCTGGCTGGTACCGAGGTGGAATGAGAAGTCACCGGGCCGTAATGAGGTCTCGCTTCAACGTACGCATGTTCATTCTCGATAACCATACGTCGCCAACTATTCAAAGAAGGCAACGCTTCTACACTCAATACTTTCTCGTACGTTTGCATCAGAAAAGCTGTCATCCCAGAAGGCCGTGTGCGGCGTACGCCAGCCCACGCTGCGGTCACTGTCGTGGAACTTGAGCAGCAGCGCCTCGTCGCGATTCATCCCCGAGAAATACCACCACCGATGCTCAGGGCTGTGCCGAAAAATCGCAGCCGCCAGCTGCTTCTCATCGTCCATCTCTGCGAACATCTCGTCGCGTGACGGGATCTTGTCCACAATCCAAAGAAAGTTCGGTACCCCCTCCTCGTCCCCGACACTCCGCGCGTCACACACGGCCAGCGGGCACACCTGCGGGGGCGGCGAGAACGTCCGCCAGAAGCTCGAGATGATGAAGCGCTTGAAACCAGGGCCGCCCGGACGCTCCTTTTCGTAGATACGTTGCGCGGCGGCGAGCTGGCGGCTGGGCTCCGTGTCGACGTGCACCTCGCCCGCGGGTGGCTGGACGCCCCCATAATGCCGGTACGGGCCCTCCGACTCCTGCGGCTTGGGTATGTCGCCCGAGGTGCGGGTCATCCAGCCCGTCGGCACAGCCAGATCAGCGCCAAAAGCGCGCTGCACATGGCAGCGAACCTCATTCTTGTATTTCGCCTCCACTTCCGCCTTGTCGTGGAAGTCCACCACGCTTGTTGGCGCGTCGAGCAGTTGAAAGCCGTGACGATCCAGTGAGAAATGGTCCTTGATGTCTCGGCCGTCGCGGATCGTGGTTTCGTACGGACCGTACCGGCCTGTGTTCACCTCGACTCCCGCTGAGACAAAACGCCGATTGATTTTTGGACCATCTAATAGGTACTTGAGATTTGCTCGCGTAGTGCGAGCAGTCTCCTCCAAGTCATCAAAATGTTTCGCCATTACTCGGAATTTGCTGACACGGTGTCTCTGACTTGATTTGATGCAGATCTCTGGTGAAAATTGAAGACAGGCACGCCGTCTACAGGCTGCCAGACCTGGACATTCCAAAGTTTCCCCGCGCATGCCAGATCCAGCACGGGTAAAGTCGCGACACTCAACTCCAATTATACAATTTCCAAGACCATAGTTGCAATCGGCTACAGTTCGATTCGATCCGATTGGGTTAATTCAAGATGCGCCGGAAGGTTCTTCCTCAGCACCCATCAACCGGGACAATACTTACAGCATTGAAGACCACTCATGGATGACCGGGAGCGCATGTTTTCCCCAACAACGGTAATGAAAGTCGAATTACACCCGAATATCCAGAAAGGGTGTCTCATGTATAGTAGTCCAAACGGCGGCATTGGAATTGTTACAATGCAGCCCGGGCCCTCTTTTCATTCGTGGCGATTCTGCGTTTCCTTGCCCTCGGTTTGCCTTGTTTAAGGCTGAAGTGCAATTGTATGACTTATTATCAAAGTCCTTTTCCGCTAAAACTATGTCACCGAGGCTGATATCAGGCTTAGGAAGTCGCCATGCAAAGGCATTTTGACTTTGAGAAGCAAACCACCGGAACTCAGAGAGATAAAAAAACAAAGAGAAAATTTAGCATACATCAATGGCAGGTCCGAAGGCATGTCTCCTACCAGAGCGTTCATTGTACCTGTGGCTTTGAATCCCTGACTAATTCTTATTGGTCGACTGATGCTCACAGAAGAAGCACTTGAGAAGCCACAGGCCGCTGACGAAAATGATGAAAAGAAATCTGTGTTAAAATTGGCACCCACTGAGAATGAACTGGTATTCATGCCCCCTTCTAAATCCTTCCAAACCTGTTGATTCCTTGCCTTTCTCAGGCCTTGTTCTCATGCTTACGAGCATCGTTTGCCCGATCATGGTGTAAAGCTCTTAAGCCACTACCCACAGGAGGTAGATATGGCAGTCAACCATTCCAGTTCAACACGGCGTGGCCCCGCGTTAACAGGCTGCTATCGAGATTTCTCCTGCCGGTACATGTTCGCTGAACCGGTTAATGTGGAGAGACAAGAGTCACATTCGGTCCCCAACCACCAATTAGTAACCAAGATCGACTCAGATCGGCGTCAGCACCAGAAGCCGTCCTGAGGGGTCATTCTTGGCTTCACGGCCTGAGATACGAGCACTGTCATGCCAATTTGATGAAGACTTCAAGCTAAAAGATGACAGGTTCTTGGCGTCATACTCGGACACTCAGAGGGTTGGTTACCTTGGTTCCCCGCTTGTTGTTTGGTTTCTTCAGGATTGTGAGATTGAAAACCGCAATAAGCATGAAGTTGAACACTTTTACCCAAACCATCAAGCTTTGAGTGAGTTCAAACAACAGGTGCCAAAGGTCAGGCCTCTAAGATATTCTCACCTACGTACTACAATCGATCATAAATTGATCAATGATCATGGCGCTCCTAACTCTGTTCGCAGTCCTTGTCGGCTGTTTTTCTCTTTCTGCGGCAGTGGCTGAAGAGTTTGTGGATACAAGCCAAACATATAACCTCAGCGCGCCTACATACCGGGACGCCCTGATTTCCTTGCACAAGTCACTTGTGGACATCGACTCCACGACAGGCAGTGAAGCTGATGTCGGCGAATTTCTCGTTCACTATTTGACAGAGCAAGGATTCGTAGCCGAGCGCCAGATTCTCCCGTCGTTGAATAACTCGGCGGTGCGGTTCAACGTAGTGGCGTGGCCGGCTTCACGCGAGTCGAACTCGTCAAAGGTCGTGCTGACAAGCCACATCGATACCGTGCCACCATACATTCCATACTCACGGACAGGACCTGAGCCACCGACGGCCGAGACGGTAATAACCGGTCGCGGAACCGTAGACGCCAAAGGCAGCGTCGCGGCCCAAGTCATGGCCTTGCTGGATTTGTTGTCGAGGAGTGAGGTCAGCAGCGATGACGTGATGCTGGTCTACGTCGTGGGTGAAGAACGGACGGGTGACGGCATGACTTATTTCTCAAATATCACGTCACAGCAGCGCGATCCACCCGAGGCCGTCATATTCGGCGAACCCACCGAAGGCCTTCTAGCATGCGGACACAAGGGAGCGATCGCCTGTACGGTCACAGCACACGGCCGGTCCGGCCACAGCGGATACCCTTGGCTCTTTGAGAGCGCCACGGACCTGCTTATGCGGGCCATGGTTCAGACTATAGACGCGGACTTGGGTACTAGCGAGAGGTACGGCAACACGACAACGAATGTTGGTCTGCTGTCGGGCGGCATCGCGATCAATGTGATTCCAGACACGGCTACTGCCAGTATCGTTGTTCGGGTGGGCATTGGTCCGGAGTTGGAGGGCGGTCAGATCGTCGAAGCCAGGATACGTGACCTCCTGTCAAGCATAGACAACGAGGCGTTCGAGTTTCAGTGCGATGTCCGGGGCTCTGGAGCGATTGAGACCAACTGCGACCTCCCTGGTAAGCCCGTCGACGAGATGGAACTGTTCGACGCTAATTCATTTCGAGGCTTTCAAACCACTGTGGTGAATTATGGAACAGATATCCCCGCTCTCAAGGGAGATCATGCGCGTTACCTTTACGGCCCAGGAAGCATTTTAGTCTCACACGGTCCTGACGAGGCAATTACAGTAGGAGACTTGGAGAGGGCAGTCGAGGACTACAAGAAGATCATTCTGTATGCGCTGCAGAATTAATATTGTGTTAGTTTAAACTAACGACAGTAAAGAGTGGAGTTGTTTTGACTGCCTTTCTCTCTTATCGGCCCACTTCGTACCAACTGCACTTAATGATCAACTCAGCAAGAAATCGAGGTCAATGTCATGATATGGGTACCTATGTATGCCCCTTTCCCCTGGGCAGAGGTCGGTGCACTATGGACTATGGTCCTGAAACATACTCACTTCCGTTTAACGATCAAGCAATATTGTGTCTTGGCCATTCACACCCCAGCTCGCTATACAGCATCTGGATATTGCGTGCTGTCAATTGAAGGCGAAGACGGCGGACTAGCCCGTTCTCATGACTTGGTCCAAATGCAACTCATAGCCTGCCTTTTAGCATAAGATGGGCCTCGTCTCACCCGTCAAACAGACTTAGCTTTTAGCAACCAACAGCGAAAAGAAACCTATTTGCTACCCACTCTCTCCGTACGTACGACGAGGACTCTACCGACACTGATCTTTCCAGTCTCTGGGCTACTCGATACTCATGTTTCTTCTGTGGCCCCATGAAAAGATACTGTGACTCGAACTGACTCGGTTATTTGTGCAGTTTGCGACGGAGCCTGAGACTATTTTTATAGATGTTCAGTTCGAACAACATGTATGTCACATGATGTCCTCACTGGATGTAACATTGGATTTCTGACCTCTTCTATAGCAACATATGGCCGGCGACAACGATATTAATTATCATTAATATCCTGCCCACAGGGCCGGCCTCCCCGTGGCGGCGGGGGAAACCTCCGGGGTGATGACCGGAGGGCTAACGGCCCTATAACCACTAGCTAGAGACGGGCATGTGCTGGCGCACTCTTCGAAAAAATGACCAAAACAGGGTGCGGACATTTATGGGGCCCGTCCGTCTTCTCAAACCACGTTTTCAGAAACCATTCCAGGAAGGCTGGCACAGAAAAGACGATCGTGGCGGGTGACTGCATCACGACTCACAGCACATGTTGGAACAGTCTACCGACGGAGGTCCAGAACATGGTCCTCGACCTTTGCACGGCGTATTCGCACAGAGATTCCGGGCTGCTGGTAGAAGCGGACCGGCTCGCGTCCCTCAGCACCGTCTCTCGCGACTGGAATTACTTCTTTGAAGGCAAACTGTTTCAGAGGCTGACCCTGAAACCCGAGGCTGACATATAAGCCTTCTTAATGATTGTTCGAGGAGTGAGATAGGTACATATGGAGTGAATATAGCTGCAAATTGAGCTGCTAATATATAATTGCCAGCAGTGTTATTGCTTTGAGACCTGCGAGGACACCTGTGCCTAAAAGTCAGCATTCACCAATTTTGTCTGGAGACTCTTTGAAGCTTTGACCATATGGCGCAGAAATGACGTCCGCAATGATGGAATCACTCTTGAGTTGAGTGCTTACTCCCCAAGTGACACTCACCACTTCAACAAGGACCTCCGCTTTCGCCTTCATGACACGGCGTGGGAGAGATGGGACCACCGTCCAGTTCCGCCTCACAATGATCCGTTTCACTGCTGGGAGGATGGGAACCAGATCAATAGAATCCCAAGGGATGCCAAGAATAGGATCTTTGGCTGTGGGCTCCGCTTTGATTACACACTGCCCCTAGTCCGCCGTCTGCGCATGCGTCTGCCAAAGGTCTCCGCAGTCACCTCCCTCGTCATCCGGCGGCAGTTCCCACTGGCGATTGCATCGCGCAAAGCCCTCCATCCCATGATACGTAGCCTCACGAGGCTCAGCAGATTCGTGTACGAGCCCTGGCGAGGCCCGACGACGCACTACCAGAAGAATCAAGACTGGCAGTACGCATTCCTCGCCAGCCAGTCATTGAAATGCAGGAGGAAAACTCTGAAAAGAATCGTCATTTTCGAGAGCCACGACGAAATGTTCGATTGCCCACCCCGCAACAACGGCACAGGTCAGCGCCACAACACGGTCTGGTTTAGCCGTGCGCTCGCCCGCGCAAGTCACCACTTGGAGGAGTTGTATGTGGCGAAGAATATCGACGCATATCAGTTCTTCTACCCGTTCCACCCGCGAGCATCTCCAGCTCAGAAGAGGTGGATGGTCTGGAAGAACCTCGAGAAAATATCGCTCACGACAACGCACTTGTCACCTGGTCGGGATGACTCGGTGATTCTGATAGCGGCGGGGGCCGCGAGGAGAATGCCACGGCTGCAGGTCATGGAGCTGTGGAACTTTTCGAGAAGCACAGGCGTGGCGTCCATATTCCGCTTCCACCGGGGAGAGACTGAGGCCAGCATTGTGCTCACTAGTACATGGCGTCTTGGAGTCAGTGCGGAGACGAGAGCGGCGTGGAAAGCCGTCGCCACTGCGGAGAGGCCACTGCCTCTGCGGTGGAATCAGAGTACCTGGAACCATGGGGAAATCGATGGAGAGTATTCTGTTCTAATACAGCTGAAGCTTGTCGAACATATGCTACATCCCGTCTCGCTACGACAGATTGCCAGGGAGGATCAGCGACGGCGCGAGGGAAGGCTTGCTTAGTTCAACTCCGTTGTTATCCTGGGATCAGAATCTGGACTCCAACTTTGTCTCAAGTGCTTTCGCATGGCGACTATCAAGACTGATAATGCGAGAGAGAAGGGCTATGGCAACAGAACGCAATATGCTTTCAAAGAGCTGCCGGTAATTGGAGCATTCCAGTTCTGAGTCAGTGAAATACAAGGAGGCGGAAAAGAAGTAAATAGAATTTGTTTCTCGCACACTGAACCTTGTTGAAAGGACACCAGCGCATCGTGTGCACACTAGCTAGACTACTGAAAAGGGGGTTGTGATCATGATGATACCAAGTCTTCGGTTCCACATTGCCATCGGCATTGGTTCGGGCATTCGGTTCTTTTGTTTCCGCCTCCAGCAACATGAAATGATGTCTTTTCATTACTAGTCGCCGGATCACTCATCAGTCCACTATTCAAGTCCTAGGTGCAAGCTTCATAGCATTGGTAGCGGTGAAAGAGGACACTTACACACAAACCGGTCGCAAAGTCAATCTCGCGCCCTTTTCCGCACGCCGCAGTGAGGTTCTCGACGAAACCCTCACAGGGCTGGTTGGGGTTGGTTCCAGGAGATGCCTGGACACTGCAGGAGCCGCCAAGGGGGAAGACCGTGTGCTGCTTGAAAGCCTCGGAGCCAAAGTTGAAGCAGCCACTTTGGCCAACAGAGTTCCTGCTGTTGAGGTGAAATATCTGTCGTCAGCATGATTCGGACTCTCTGGGCTACCTGTCTCGTGGGTATTTTGGGTTGAGGACATACAGTCGGACGTGGCACTGAGCGGCCATGGCACAGCCTGCAAGGGCCGGCAAGATAGCAAAGAACATGGAGGCGTGCATTTTGTTTGATGGTGGAATGAAGATTTGGATCTGAAGAGTCAAGAAGTTGAGATGCTTGGGCTTGAGAATGAAGGTGTCTGCTGAGGAACAATTACAACGGATTGAAGGTGGTGCTCAGGAGGCCTTTATACTTGAAGAAACGCATCTGAATTCGAGGTCTTCCAAAGTAATCCAGGTTGGCAAGGTGAAGCTTTGAGAGAAAGCTGAAGCTAGCCTCGTTTGCGGAAATACTTGCGGGCTGGTGGACGCGCAAATGACATGATCCTTTCCACACACGTGTCGCTCAGCTGTTTGCATTCATCTCTCTAGTGTTGTTATACTTTATACCATGTAATTCTCACGGAGACTGAAACTGTTCTCTCATCGTATTGACTCGCCACGATCCGACAAGGAGCATCTCCCGCTACCAAGGAGTCGACCCTCGAGTTATGGATGCGCAATGAGCCATGCACTGTTGTACTGTTGTACTGTTGCACTGTTGCCCTCTCTCCTATTTTGTTCCTTATCCTATCCACCTCACAGTAATCTTTACGTCTGAAGTCGTGAATTGTGCATCACAGCCAATGAGGTTCGAAACTAATTATAGTGAGCTAACTAGCCACAGCCTTGTCGTTGCAGCCTCGTAGAAAGAGAGGGCCCACGTCGCTGGTTCTAGGCTCCGGTAAGATTTGAGCTATTCTGTTTTGAACGGCATCAGATGCCCCATAGGGCTAGCCAAACATTGTATGGTACAACTTAAAATATGCACGCTTTGGAGTCTAGACCATCCGCCTTGTCTTAAGTACCACCATGCGGTTTCTTGGCAGGATAAGATTTATCTTTTAGAGGGTCCACTCCTTCGGGAGCCGAGGCTGTAATCTCCCCACATCTCGGGCACAGCATAGAATTCAGGGATAGAGACAGCTGTTTACTCGATAGAACACAGTGTATTTCAGGGCTACGCGCCGTAAACTTCATCCCACATTCCGTTCCCGGTCGCCGAGGCATCATGTCAGACCAGTGGCTGGAACATCCCAGTGTAGTTTTTGCGCCCTTTCTAGGTAGTGGACTATTTAAAAAGACCATAGATCTCTTCTTTTTAGACTTCATCCCTCGGCTAATGGGTTTAACTTCGGCTGGGTTTGAGGCTCCAATTCCTATGATTTTCTAGCTTATCCCTCGCAACCGAGAATATGCATGTACCATTACATTCCTCCACAGTAACTCGCTCTCTATTCTCCATTGACATAGTTGGCGCTCCGATTAGAACAGATTGAGGGATACAACTAGACCCGAGATTCAATGTGCAACTTTGGCAGTTGCCGAAATTCTTGTGGTGTCGTCCCAGCTCGAGAGTTCTCGAGAGAGCACTGATCTATGTTTTATGTAATGCCATCATTGCCGCCGTAGTAATAAGGAGGTGTGATTTGGCGGAAACTATTCATAGCACGCACCGGAAGTCCTGGAAGTGGTTTCGTTTCGTATGACGTACTCGATTTTGTGGAGCTCCTGGCTCGGACCCATGTGCATTGGCCATTGAACACTTGTCTGAACCACTCTAACTAAGCTCCTTCACATCTAACTTTCAGTCAAGGAGATTGAATGTCACAGGGGAAAATAGCGTTAACCGTAATGTATGGATGCGATCGAACTGATCACAACACAGAACGCTTATCTTGGCGTCTTCGGTGTTGTTCTCTCGTCCACCTTCTCTGTACACTCGGAACGAAATCACATCTGGAGAAGGAAGCCATCCAGGCCCCCGAAGAAAGTAAACACCAGGTAGGTACGTGAGAACCGCACTGTGTGTGTGGTTTTAGTTTCTCCGTTGATCAGCCACAAGTCTAAGCCGGGTGAAAGTTACTGGGTTCGACGGAAAGCTTGTGAGTGCTATGCCAAAGACAAGCCCCTTTCAGTAACGTCACGGCTGAGGTATTATCGCCAGGCAAGGGGTTCCGATCCTTTTCTTGGTGCCGTTCAAGGGAGATGAATCAGGTTGACCGTCCGAGCTTCGAGTAAGGCTTCCCTATCGAGTAAGAAGGTCGTTATGCGTGATCCATGATGAGGTCGCTAGGGTGCCCTTGACGTCTGGGTTTGTTCATAAACACAGAATGAGGATGAACTGCAGATCCGAACTTTCCGATTACCCAGGTACTTGTTCTTGGGCATAAGTGCTCGCATGGTTTCAACGTCAATCCATTCATCTTCTTAAACTCTTGCAGGAACTCCCTTTCCAATTGTTACGATAGGGTATCGATCTCCAATATATGCTTGGACTTCAAAGGTGAATGTGATATGGCTAAGGCTGCTGTTGTTGCTCTCGAAAGCGGGTACTGTCTTCCGCTTTCGAGGGGCGGATGTCAACCTTCAGGCACATGAACTTAAGGCCACGAAACTCAAGACGATAGAATTTGCCATCTTCCCACTAGCACACAAAAGACCTTCGCCAGGCCCTCTTTTCATTCACGTAGCTTGTACCGGGTGATAATAGGTTCTTCAAGCAGAGCACATCTGGGCCCAAGGTCCGTCGCTCAAGTGGCGTGTTCACGTAAGCGGAGATCAAATCTCGTAATTTTGGAGAAGTAAAGGATCAAATGGGTCTTCATACAGCGTCTTAGTCTGTGCAGGTTTGCTGTATCCTCGAGAATATTTCAGATTGGGAAAGGTTGTTAGCGTGGCACCAACACCTCATGTCCCTGTGCTCCCGATAAAATTGAACGGAGACAGATGCAATCTGTGGTTTATTCTCTCATTGGTGCGAGATGAACGGAGACTTACGAAGCGGTATCTTCATTTTTCGTCACCAATCCTTGAGGTCTCAACTGTCTGGAATATCAAGCTTGCGAGGTGGAAAGGAGAGAGGGGTTTGCTACTGTGCTTAGAACTCTAAAGTTCGACGCGGGTGGCAGCACCTGGGCTTAAGGGCGAGCCCTTGACAACACTGAAGATCACCAATGCTACTTGACGGGCTTAGTGTGTATGGAAAGGCAGCTGCGTCGACAAGACTTGCGAGTAAACAGTCCCTTAAGATGGTAACCCTGTGTCGTTGCTGTTGAATTGTTGCATTTACAATTCTAAGTTTGACTGCTCTGATCTCCCATTTTCTGCCAATGAGATTCGAAGCTAGTAAATACTGGTTGATGGTTTGAAACCGGGTAAGACAATGCGGATGCGGCCCGGCCCCCTATTAATCACAGGTTGTAGAGCTGACATGTATCCTAATCAAGTTGGTGAATTTGGTGCCATGCCACATGGTCCGTCATCTGTGACTCCGCATCTTGATATACCTGGGTACGTTCAACCCTAGCTCCGGACCTCATCCATTCCTCGGACTGTTTCCAGACACCCAACTATTTTGATGCAGAAGAGGACGAGCGTCTGTCCATCTAGTGGTATCGGTGTCGCAGTCCAAGCCTATTTCCAAGAATCGTGCTCTTGTGTGGCCACAATCGCATTCCAACTGGAAGCATTGAATGGAGCAAATGGAGCACACGGCCCCCAACTCCCGCGCCGCTTACGGAGCCACCACCTTGTCGAAGGACTTGCATGCGCGCAAGACCCTCGCATGTGCATGTCAGCATTTTCAGATCGGCGCTGTGAGCAACATGATTGCATGGACGAGGAATCCTCTACACACTACAAACTATTATTTATTTCCAACTTCTGTGCCGCACGCGCACCGCACAGTTCTGGGAGTCCAATTCATGTCTATCCCAGCCATAACGTTCGCAGTATTTGCGGGCGCAATCATGCGTGTGCTAGGGTGTGCTTACATGACTGCTCAGCTAAGTATCTAGGTAGTCACCGCCAGCCGTACCAAGAGGCTTGTCGCTTGTCTTATTTCTTTTCTATTGGGCATTCCAACGTGGCAAGCCAGCTTGGCAGTCAGCGTTGGGCTTGAAATTGAGCACTCGGTGCCGCCGTGAACAACATCTTGCAGCAGTCGGCCAATTTTCTATTGGACGGTGGCCAACACTCAGTGTTCCTCCCAAGAGGCTGATATTCCTGTGTCGAACACATACCTCAAGAGTATGCATGGAGGCATCGGCACATACATGAAACAGACAAGGTGCATAGGGGTGGGGGCTGATGGGGTGGGTTATCAATAACTCATGGCTTCTCGCGGTGGATAGCCGGGTCGATAGCTTCGAACTTGACGGAGATTTAGTACAGCATGGTGGGCTCTAGCGCAACACTGGTGTGCGAAAGACTGAATGGTCACTGTTTGAAGCAATGCATTGCGAAATTGACTGCCTCTAATTTACCATTATTTCTCGTCCTAGTAGGACAACAATTGTTGTTCCGGCTTAGTAGAGGAACTCAAAGAATACAAATAGTCTATGCCTGCCGAGTTGATAAAAACGTAAATACCTACACGAGTGCTCATACGTGTCTCTGGAATTTGTCACACGAGATAGAATCCACTTCATCTTAGAGAGCATCACTTGAAAGCTTTTGGCAGGTACACAGGAAGTCAGCTTCGTATTGAGCACTAGATTCCGTCTGCTCCCTAATCCTCCATGACCTTTATTGATTTTGCCCTTACAATGGCCACAACGAGTGAATGGAAAATTGCCGAGGAGGGCGTAAAGGTGAGAATTTTCTGCATGGACGTGTGGCATGTGCAAGCCTTTACTCACTGATCGTATAGTATGCAGTCCGCCTCGGAGTCTGGACTAACTGGAGCCCCGATCGCATCATGGGACCCACTCTTACCTTGGGCCGAACCGAAGGAAACTACCTCCTTGCATTCACGTCCTTGTTCATCACCGTGGTGTCAGGATGCTTCTGGACCATTGCAAGGCGTGTTTTGCATCGCTGTTATTCAACACCGGCGCCGCGTGACACCCTCCATCATCAGCAACAGGCTGTCTTGCGCAACTCGTCTTCTGCGGCTGAGAGCTTTCGGGTTCTTTTCTCGCTCGCATGGGCATGGCGCCATAAATGCAACAGGAAACGTCTCCTGCTCCGACTGGTGCCAGGGAGCTTGGTCGCTGCGTTTATTGTCGTGGCTTTCGGCATTGCCTCGGGCTTCTCGTCGCAGATTTCATCCGCCATCGGCACCCAGGTTCGTGTCGAGGGAACAAATTGTTCTCTTGTCAATTCACAAGCAGATGATGCCGACCGCGACATGTATGCATCGACCACTTATCAGGCCCTGATGATATCGAACTACGCGAATTATGCTCAACAATGCTACTCGACCAGCTCCTCCTCGGGTCTATTTGATTGCACCTCATTTGTGAAAGCAAGACTACGTTCTGCAGGCTCCGTTTAGCGTAAGTCCCGGGGCTCCTCTCATCTTAACTCGAAACCCTCATGTCACTCGCCTTCTCGCGAATTCTTACTAATCGGGTCCTCTGGTCGGTAGATCTTTTGCGGAGAGCAACTATAACGGGAGTACTTACGGCCCTTCTTCGTCTCTTGAGACGGACTCAGAGCTCTTTCCCCGGGACGGCGATCTTGACATCATATTTCTCTCAGGAAACGGTATCAGGTTCCAACAGATGCTGAACGATTCTTGGTACCGTGCAACGGTCCCAAGTAGGGAGGTTATCCAAGCAGCCGACCCGGCGTCATCCCAGGGATTCTCTGCGTATCGGCCTGATGAAGCGGCATCGCCGATGGCGTGCACTCAACAATTCCAGTTCTGCGACGGCGACGAAAGCCGCTGCGGGCCACTTTCCAGCTGGGCAGATGCTCAAACTGGAGCTGCGGCACTGTTAAATTTCACCATTGAGCCGGAGGGCCCGCCGGCGCAGAACCATCCGGCGTCCCGGCTCTACTGGTTCGTTGCAATATTGACCTATGCTGCTCCCTCCCTGGCAGGCATCCTCCTGCATCACGGCGAGAGCTCGCTTGCCTCCATGCGCAGCCTGTACTCTGGCATCATGGGCCCGCTGCCGGACAATCAATGGCAACTCGACGTGATGCAGTGGTGGGCAACATATCTGGCCGGCGTCCAGGGCGCTGTTGTCTCCACCGCTTCCGGCCCCATCGACGCTACCTTGGAACACCTACGGATCAATCCCCACAATGCATGGATTCAAGATCATATCTGTGACAACCAGGTGAGTTATAAATTAATTCCTTCGTGCCCTGCATTTTTCGTTGCCGGGTGCTGATTAGCCGTGTGTAGAGTATTCGCAGCTCCGACTATTCCCCCTTCAGTCTATTTGGTCTTTACTTCACATATATCACCGGGCTCATTATCATAATCGTGGCATTGTCTCTGGGCACTGTGCTAGATTGGTTGTCCGGCCGTTTTCACCGCGGTGCATATTCCTCTCTAGAGTGGGCATCAACTGAGACTCCGCACCTACAGCGGATGGCATTTCAGGGGGTTAAATCAGGAACCTGGCCCGTCTCGGCGAGCTCGATCCCCACAACGTCACAAGCGGGCGAAACTATGGCCAACCTACCGCTTGAGTATCCAATCGGCGAGGTCTGCAGGGAGGAGCCCTCCGAGAAGGATGCAAGGGGAACAGCTGTGAGCATGTCAGCGCCGATGATACCGCAGGAGACTTCGACAACTCCTGCAGTGGCACACAATCCCTCGTCACTGATGGGCACGGCGCCACCTACGCCCAAACCAGTTTCACCTATCACTTCGACGACTCTAGTGGCCACACCTAGTCGAGAATCATGACCTGGTCGATTCACATAGAAGGAGAAGGAGAAGGAGAAGGAACAAATCTGGAACCCACCCTCGTTGCATTTCGTATTCGTTGGAGAGTGTATACCTCCTGCCACGATTATCATGGGCCGCGTGGCGTTGGATACGAAGGGATGGGAATGTGTAACAAAAGTTAGTGTGCGGTTCTCCTAGAGGTGGAGAGATCCAGTCGAGATGGGCCAAATGATAAAAGATCCATACTCACATCGTGCTTGGCATGGTGTCAAATCCACCTGCGCAGTCAATTCCCGTGGCTCTTCTATGCCAAGCAGGACTTGAGTTAGTAACAATCTCTACTTTCAAGAAAGCCAGTGCCAGTGACTTCGAAGCTTTTACCTTTTTCGCTTATAACTGTAGAGATTTAATTTCGAATCATTCCCCCTCAGCAAGCAATCTCGATTCCCCGTCTCTGTACGGAGACCAATCAGTTGGGCTAGTAGTCTCTTGCTGCGTAACATGGTATTTTGAACGTAGGTACACCACACATGCACGACACATGCACCCTCTCTGGCAGTGTTCGCTGGCAGCCTCGTAGCCTCCGCTGCCAGTGACGCATAACGCAAGGGTTTCTGTTGAAATCTGGAATTCTACGTAATTACTCCCTTACACCGGCGTGCTTGCTCGAGCTGCCGAGCACGGGGCCGGCATCCTGCCGGACCAGGGCCTGATTGTTATGGCTGGTGACTGGGGCCTTTTACTGCCGTTCTCTGCTGCCTAAGCCATGGCTTGTGTTGTTGGGATCCACCTCGCTATGAAGCGTGTCTGAAGATCGCACGTGTTGCTGTAGGAAGCCCAAGACCTCAGTCGCGTGGCGCGACAATGATTGTATATTTTATCCCCTGGTGGCGCTGCAGGCAGGAAACTGTTTGACCCCGTGGTCTCGACCTTGTCGCACAGCTTGTGGGCGTCGCACACTTTGGTCATCGAAGGAAAACCAGCCCGCACCAACGACGCGGCCGAGAGATTTCTCAATCATCCAAAACCACTGGGGGCGACCAAGGCCAGTCTACGGGCCTGCTCAGACGTCGGTCAAAGCGATGGGGTCGTCACACGAATCAATCCCAGAGGCCTGCAACCACGGGAATATCCGCGCGCGTAAGCAGCGTGTGGCCCATTGGCTGGACAATTATCATTTTACACAATCCTACCGCGACCTCGTGCTTACGGTCGAGGGACCACAAGCAATGCATGGATTGGAGGGAGGGAGGAAGGGAGGCAAACGACTTGAAATTTCAGCCTCCGGTCGCAAAAGCGCCCGGATTTTTGACGCTTCCCCAACACGGTGGATGGAAAAGAAAATGAGCGACCAGTCCAAGCCCCGTTTGAAATTCCTCCTTGTGCAAGCACAATTGTATACTTGCTTCCCCCCGCCTCTATCTATTTCAATCCAACAAGGGAAAAGAACAAAAACAAATGGAACGCATAGCCCACGAAGAACCGGCCATGGGCGATAGCGCAGCAGCATTGTCGCCGGCACGGGTTCCTCGCGTCAGACCTACGCCGTCCCAGCGATGGCGTAGAAGCACTGTCGCTGTCGAAAGTGACTGAGGTAGTTGAAGCAACAGTTTTCTTCTCGGGCAATTTACATGCCCGGCGTTGTGGACGTCCCAGCCAAAATAGAAAACCGTAACCGTAAAAACCTTTCGCACAGACAGCGTTATCCGAACACGGATGGGGTATCATAGTAAAACGATGAAAGATAAGACCAGATATGCCAAGAGGGAAAAAATACCAAAATCAACAAAAATCGTCACGCCGTTGCCGCCAGTATGCCTGGTATGCATGCCTCGTCGTTGGAGGAGTTCTGACAACGCCTGACCCAAGGGTGGCGCAGCCGCGCCGTTGAGTCGGGCATGATGTTGTAGCTTTCAAGTTGGAGACTGGACAAGGTTGTGTTACATGCCCAAAGGCCGTACGTAGCCAGGCATCTTGACACCAACAGGACTTTGTATGGTGAGAATTGAAGTTGCGGAATGCACGCTTCGGTTTTGTTGCTCACATGCATGCCGCATCATAGGTTGTGGTCCAGGGGCACTTTGCGCTGCCCCGAGGCAAGAAGGGACCCACTTGTCGAAGTTTTTTGCCCACGCCCGAGGCTGATTTCGCCCCCCTTCGGGCCGACGTCGAAATGGATGAATTATGACGCCTCCATGACGTTGTCCGTTGGGAAAACAGGGGGGCGCTGGACGTGGCTGCCCAGCTCTAACCCCTCCGGCCGAGCCGAATCCTCCCAAAGCCTCGCTGCACCTGCTCGCGCCGTGCCGCGCCGTCCTGGAAGTCGCCGGTGGGGCCGTCGCCGCTGGCGATCTTGCGGCTAGGCTCGTTGCCGAACACCCGGATCAGGATCGTCATGACGAGGCTGCTGGCGATGCTCAGGCACAGTATGCCGACCATGGCGAGGTTGCTCCGGCGGTAGCGGTGGGGCCCCGGCGCCGCGTCCTCGGGCCAGCCCGTGTAGAGGGCGTAGGTGGTCGTGATGCTGCCCAGGTTCCCGAGCCCCGAGACGAGGGCCGCCGCGGCGGCGACGCCGACCTCGCCGTGGCGGCGCTGGAAGATCTCGTTGGTCCAGGTCATGCAGATCGGCACGGTGGGGCCGAGCCCGAAGCCGACCATCAGCAGGCCGCCGTAGCGGGCCCACGAGTTGCCCAGGGCGAAGGTGACGGTCAGCAGGCCGGCGATCTGGATGAGGACGGCGCACGAGAAGAATATTGGGCGCAGGCGGTGGAAGCGGTCCGAGATGGGCGTGACGATCAGGATGGCGATGAAGTCCATGATCCAGATGGGCGCAAATAGCAGGCTGACCTGGATGCTTGTGTAAGAGGGGTTGATGGATGCGATGATGATGTTTCCATAGAGCTGGGTGCCGATACCAACGCCCACGACGCCAAAGTACATGAGAACCAGCGGCCAGAGACGCCAGTCGATCAGCACGTAGCCCAGGTCCGCCCAGGTCCAGGGCCGCGGGTGGTAGACTCTCCTAAGGTCGTGGTAGTGCACCAAGGCATCCTCGCCCTTGAGAGCCTCGGGTGGCGCAGGGAAAAACTTCATCAGCCTGGATCTCTCCCGCTTCTGACCCGGCGGGAGAGGTCTGTCGGGGAGCCACCAGAGCAAGGTGAAGCCCAGGATGACTGCCAGCGCACCGTAGATGAGGAACATCCACTGGAAGCCGACGAGACCTCCCAGCCCGTCCATCTTCTGGAAGCCGGCACTGACGAGGCCAACGACAGCGGCGGAGATCTGGGCGGCGCTGAAGTACATGCCGATGCGCTTCCCCGTGCGGCTCGGCGGGTAGAAGAGGGTCAGGTAGTAGCTCATGCCCGGCCACATGCCGGCGATGACGACGCCGAGCAGGAAGCGCAGCAGCTTGACGGACCAGGCAGCGCGCACGGCGGCGAAGCACATGCCGATGACGCCGACGGCGAAGACGATGCGGGCCATCCAGACGCGGGGGCTGAGCCGGCTCATGACGAGGTTGGAGGGGCAGTCGAAGATGACGTACGAGACGTAGAAGAGGGCCAGGGCGGTGGAGGTGTCCCGCGCCGTCAGGTTGAGGACCGACATGAGGTCGTGGCCCTGAGCGGCGTTCATGGTCTGGGCGAGCCCGATGTTGGAGCGTATGGCGGAACAGAGGAAGTAGAGGATCCAGAAGGCTGGACGGTGGTTTCGGTGAGCCTATGAGTCTGCCAGGGGAGGTCTGCGATGTACCTATAGAGGTGACCTGGTGCGACATGGGATGCATGTGTGGGTTGTGTAAACGACGTACCTGGTATGATGCGCATGTCCAGCTTCCGGTAGACAGCCTCGACCCTCTCGACAGGATAGTCCTCGTGGTGAGGCGCAGCCAGGACATGCGCCCGCGGCTGTTCCACGGCATCCTTGGCATACTCGTCGTCGCCGACATCAACGACACCGCCCATGGCTGTGGTGTCTGGCGCCTTGGTGGTGGCCATACTCAAACCGCAAAAGCAATGGAGGAGCGTGCTTTCAGTTCTTTTCTGGCCAGACCTCCAGGTGGTCGCACAGGGACAGTATCTCAGGCTCTAAGAGGCAAAAGTAGATATAGGAATTTGTAAAAGCACACCCGCCTGAGCACAATCGGTTTGGACTTTCTGCAACGCAGGGAGAGAAAAAATTTGTCCGATGCTGAGGCGACGATGAGGTTTATTTTCTCGCCTCATATTTAGACTGATTCGGGATCTGGTGTCAGAGGGCCCCCGGACTAGCAAAAGTGGAGACTGCCAATCCCAGCGTTTGATGTCTGATTCGGTGCTCGCTAGTTTTCTCGGCTTGGTTGGGACCGGTGCTTGCATGTTCTAGCCGCTTTGGAGCCGCTGCAGTCTTGTCAGTGTAGAATAGAATTGCTCTGCTCATGAGACCTACTAAGGATACTTGAAAGTATCTGGAAGCAAGACAAGTTCTCTCATGTCCTTTTGGCGTTTCCTTGGGATAAGAACAGCGAGGTAAGAGGAGATGCTCAATCATGAGCCGCAGCATCAGAATAAGGCGTACGGACCTATAACTAAGGGAGGTCCCAGTAGGCAGTGTTACCTGATCCGAGCTTTATCAGATTGGTTAGCCCGGGGGCGGGTCAAGGGTTCGGGCTGATGAAAGGAAAGGAGGAGGGGGGCTCCCCTTGGTAGAAACTCATTCCAATCCGGCAGTGGCTTCAATGTGGTTGAATGTGTGGAGTCTGCATGCATCATCACCAGCCTTGGATGCAAGTCTCGGTGACGTTTAAGTCGGGACAAAAAGACTCAGAGTACTTGAATCCACTCTTCATCGTTGATACATCTTCACAAAGTTTTCGCCGTTGGAATCGCCCTCTGCTGCACTCGAAGCACTCGTCAGGTTCAGGCCTCAGGCGACAAGGCTGAAATGTGACAACCTCGCTTTTCAGGACACAACGCAATGATGCCTGGGCCCGTTTTCGGGACGTGTTGTTTGCCCGGCACCCCCCGCCTCGAGTCCTCATGTCAGATCAGTCTCGCCATTGACTCGTTCCAGCATCACAACGAGCAAGCTCCAGTCTCGCCCTTACCGACACCGAGAGAACCACCACTCATGTCTGCTCTCCTCTAAGGGTCAGGTGGTCTTTCTTGTCGACGACGCTCGCTGGATGCCGATGCTGAGATGCGCACTGCTCGTATTACGACGCAAGCATGTGTCAAAACCAAGGATGCCAATTTCTGGCGCGCCAATCTCAGCAGCTCACGAGCTCACCCGGCGAGACATATGCCCCGTTCGGCCCCTGCTCACGAGGTTCCTCACCTTTGATCTTCGGGAGCAGCGGAGCTGAGTCACCACAGCTACACTGCACGCATCGTCCTCATGACACCCTCAAAGGGGCTGTTGCCTTGCTCGGGTCCTTTTGGGTTGCACCAAGAAGGGGTTCCTGGCTGCGAAGCACAAGGCCACAGCACCGACTTCAAGAAGTAGCCCGT
>LJJS01000257.1:0-64937 GCA_001447215.1 Diaporthe aspalathi
CTTATCTCTTATTAATTCCCCTTATCGACCACGTGACTTTCTAACATTACTAATAGGTATCTAAATAAGCAAAATAATAACTTTTTTTAATACTTTTAGTAATATAAATAATTAAAAAAAGGTAAGAAATAAAAGCTGCATATTATTAGCGAAGACAGCGCGAAAACGCTTTATAAACGCACTTGGCTAAAAGGCTAAAAAGGCGCGAAAACGCTGCGCGGGCGCACATGCGATTTTTTTTTTCCGAGTCAATGCGATTTCAAGTCGACGCACTGACCGGGGGGGGGCTAACTTTCGTTTTCAACAGACAGAGGTGACCTACCTTGTGCCAGGTTCCTCCTCTTGGCTACTGCATCTGTTAGCCCAACCACTATCATATCATGTTTGTATTATCCTGTGGTAAGAAGACTACTGGCCAAGGTACTGCATATTTGCCGCCCCATCTAGTTGGCTTCCTTGTAATCGGAACTGACGTGAACCTTTGCCTGCCGCAATACCATAAGTACCTGTCACTTTCAATTTATTGAAAGATAAAATCAATTGATTTCGCCCGGCGTGGATGCTAAATCTGACTGCCGACGAAACCCACGCCGACGCATGCCAGATGGGAAGCTGACTCGGCTGCCCACGCGTGGTTGACCGGCTCCAGCATGAAGACGGCTGACTCGGCAGCTGCAGATGCAGCATCGTGAACAATGCCGCATGCAGAAACTTCTTGACATCTCTTGCCTGCCCCCTACCTGCCAGTCACATATCTCCAATTGGTGATGTACATACAGTGTCCAGGGGTACGCATCGCCCGCCATGAGGCTGATCGATGGGGCTGCCTGCCAGGTCGTGTTGGCCGGGGGGGGGCAGGGGGGTGACCCAAGAAAGAAAATTAATATTTTGGAGGTAAACATCACCACCATCCCCTGTCATATTCTGCCGAACCAAACTGGAAAGGAAAAAAAGAAAGAAAGAAAAAAACACAGCCATATTCCCTGACAGACACGCTCAACCAGCCAACCCAGTCCACAGAGCGAAAGGCTCCTCCACCACAACTTACCCCAAGCCCACAGACCTCCGGCTGCCCGATGGTCACATATGAGCCCGTGCCCGGCGCCCGTGGCCACCTGCGTCGCATTGCACATGGTGAGGGGTGACGACAGAGATAAACCCAAACCAGGCTTGCGATAACTAGTGGTAGGTGATCAAGAGACGCACGGCCTTCGCGCCCAGGGACGAGGACGGTTGGGCCTGGCTGCCTCGGCCGATCCTTTAAGACTTGCGAACGCATTATCACCTGTCGTTGCGTCCTCGGTAAGACTAGGTGGTCCAGTGGTCTAGAGCCCGCAAGGCCGAACACTCCCGCGTTGAATCGGCAGGATTCGAGATTGCTCCTCGGGCGGATAGTCCCGGCAGTTCACTACTGTCAACAGACCGACTGCCCGAGCCAGAGCGCCGCGGCGGCGGCGGCGGCTGCTGCTTGGGGCAGCGGCTTGGGCTAGCGCGATGGGTTCAGCACAGGCGCCTCCAATATATTACGAGGAAAGAAAGCTTAACGCTCCGGATCGACTGATGTCGACCGGTCGCTGCCGCAATACTACTACGCGCGGGTGGTGCTTCGGAGAGTGACGTCTAGATAAGATTTCGCTCACGAGTATTAACTGGGGTACCGATGTCATGTGTCCCTTGGTGGGTTTGCAAAATCTTATTGTTGTTGGGGTATTGCTATGCTATCATGAGGTTTCCCGTATTGGGCAAGAGAATGCGCTGAAACGAGTGTTGTTCGATATAGATTTGTGGTATACAGAAGAAGAAAACAGGGACACTGCCTAGAGCGGGGAGGGACGCAAAAGCCATTGTGGTACTAAAGAAACAAGACCTTTGTTGTCGGGAGGCCTGCCCAACACCGGTAGACAGGTACCGAGCTGTTCTCCTTGCGCCTCGCATCGGCCGCAAACTTGGGGTATATCCTCCGTATCATATGTCATGACATCGTGTGTGTGTGGAAGAGATAAAAAGAGCACGTAAGATACATATGAGTGGCATGGGTAAGAGGTTCGACACTGGACGACGTCTCGTCCAGCTCCCTCTGCCCACCGTCTGTGGTGCGACAGTGGGTTGTGATTCCAGTAGATTGCACGGGAGGAACTAGGTCTGACCACATTTGTGCATGTGAGGTCGACCAATGTTCGCGCGCCCACGGCACATGACAGTTTGGCAGCGGGAAGCCAGCTCTGAAACTCGACAAGATGTGACGAGCTTGTCACTGCCGGCCGAGAAGAATGGGCCCGCCAAGGATCACCAACGCTGCCGTCTTCTCGACAGGCCAGCGCGGGACTTTTCGTCCCAGTTCCTGAAACAGCTTGGACAGCCGCTTCTCGTCACTTCCTTTCGGGCTGCAAATGACAGACCGAGGTTGAACTTCTGCGCGACAGGACACCGGACCACAGAGCAAATGCCGTGGGGTTTGACTGCCGTCCCGACTTAAGTCGTCGCTGTGTGCGCATCGCAAAATGCATCGAGATGTTGTTTTCTGGAGTTAGGTGCATCAGGACTCAGCCCTTGTGCCGACACACGTGGTCTGGCTGGGGCTGTGTCCAGTAGCGTTGCCTTCAGCCGATGGCTCGTCCGATCATATCCTGGCGGAGTTGGGGCGATCCAGGCCAGTCATTCGA
This sequence comes from Diaporthe aspalathi, assembly GCA_001447215.1. Lineage (NCBI taxonomy): Eukaryota > Fungi > Ascomycota > Sordariomycetes > Diaporthales > Diaporthaceae > Diaporthe > Diaporthe aspalathi. Next base: position 2,664 of record LJJS01000257.1, read on the forward strand.
GAGTGATAACCTTGGCGGTATCGACGACGACGAAAACACGCGAGAGTGTCGGTCGTTAGAATGCCGCCCCTGGTATTCGTGACAATCATGGGAGGTCCGCGGTGTCAACTCCACGTCAGAGTCATAGCCCCTTATGTGATCGCCCAGGCTGCGCAGGCTGAAGCTCGACCGGGTCCGTGTGTGCGCGTGCCGGGGTTGTTGCGGGTGGTTAGGTGGCGTCTTGCAGATACGAGATGTTTGCCGCTTAGGATACTGAATAAAAGGGTCGTCGCCGGGGACTGCGTCATCTGTGAGACCCTCACGGGCATTCGGTGCCCTCGCCTGTATTGGCGTTTGCGGTAGCTCCTTGTCGAGGCTGATCTTCCGCCCATCGAGACTCCTCTTCCCGTAATGGAACTGCGTGCGTGGAGACCGAGGCGAACGCTCCTCAGACCTGCGAGTGTTGGAATAGACGATCACGCTGGTTGACTTCCTGGTAGAGCTGACTGATTCGTGCTTGACATGTCCGTTGTCCTCACCATAGCCCGTCAGACCAGCATCATTGTCCAATTCTTTCTCGTTCCGTTTGCTCTTCCAGGTTTCGATCTCGTCGTCATCGATAGGGGTTATTCCACGTCTGAATAGTCTCGATCGTCTCCGGCGGCACCGTAGACACACGAGGGCGGCTCCCATGAGCAATACGACACCGACCACTGACAAGACTGTACTTAGGACAATGACTGTTGTCCTGTTCCCGTCCGATGAGCCAGAGCCATTTTGACTGTCAAGAGAGGGTGTGGTGATGGGTGATTCGGTAGCGTTTGCCGAATTCCCCGAGACGCCGGCTGAGTTGGAACCAGACCTATTTCCGCCAGTCGCAGATGGCGGGGTGGTGGACTGTGCCGCAGTTGTCGTGACGGTGACAGTTGCGCCGAAGTTGCCAGAAGGCAACAGACCTTGACTGGACAACGACCCGTCTCCTGCCTCGGACAAAGGCTGCAGATCAAAGGTCGACATGGGAGGCTCGTCCAAACGCTGTCACCTAGAGACAGACTCTGAAAAGCCAGGTAATGGATTTATGCCGTGGTAGGTCGAAGCCCCTAGGTGCGATTCCTCAATGTCTTTCCACAGCAGCCGTGGCCGATCAGGGGAGACCTCATAGGTATAGATGTACCTTATCTCCTCTGTAGAAAGATACTGCAACACAAGTCAGTTCTAGACTACTTGATCTTAGAATTTCGAGTCCGCAAGTGGGGGGGGGGGACGAGACATAGCCTCGTGCCTGGCAAAAGATTGGTCTGTCCCGGAATGTATGGCAAAGGTGAAACCCATTCCAAGGCTGGCCTAAAGGGACAGCACTTGCGTGAGGGTGTATCTTTACGGGACAAGAAGACGCAAATCACTGGAAGTTGGAGTGGCAGGGACAGTGGGGCGGGGTCAAGCTCGGGGTTCTGTTCGACGGGGAAGGAAGCAGGACGGACGTACATACAACCCAACTTCGAGGGCAGATATGAGAAGATGAAGTTGCCAACCGAATATGTCGGCACCGAGTAGAGTAAGAATAGAAGACGAGATTTCACAACGAATGTGGTTCAAGGCGAGAATGTGGGTCTCGTCGCCGCGAGATCATAAGAACGTCCTGATCAGCTGGGGGGAGATGCTGGTAGAGGCAGTCAGTCTGCCACTGCGAACCCAGAACATTTGAAAATGCGACCCAGTCGGTGTTATACTGGCGGCCGTTTCTGGTGCTGACCGTGATGGACAGGGTTGCCCCGTCAAGAAAACTTGCTCCGGGTCGGATGCGGCAGCAACACGACGATGGTGTGAAGCAAGTTTGCGTTGCTTATCATGAGATGGGGCGAGGGGCAGTTGTAGGTTAGAGGGGGAGGGGTTGAAGGGTCAGCCAGAGATTTATTAGCTGTTTGGAAACTCGAGAACTTTTGGGCGGTGGTGGTGGGGCTTGCGGTATGTCGGTGTACAATGTGTACAATGTACCACAGCATATAGCTAACTAAGCGTGTAAGTGGGACGCCACGCAGAGGATATTCTCCCTGCCGGGATGTCCTAGTCAGGCGGAGCATCACCCCGGTACCTACATAGTGCCGACCACTCCAGCGCTTTGCCTGGTTCATTCTCGCAGGTGGCCAATCATAACATCATCGCCGTGATTGCAGGTCGCAAAGAGGGTGCCAAAAGATTTGACTCGAATATTGGGATGGACATCGATGGCGGGTGTTGTGTCTGTGCTGGGGCATGGCAGGGCGCTCAGACGCCCCTCGTCCACCACGTAGGCCAGGAACAGGCATCGTTGGTGGGAGGCTACCCTGTGCTACCCTGGTGGCCTGCGAGAGCGGCATTGGCGACAAGGGGCCGGCTTTGCCAGCCAGCCTGGCCCCGGTCGGCCGCTGGGTCGGCTGCGATCTCGAAGCAGTAACACCTTGGATGCCGCGAGACGATGGCACAACGTCGATTAGCGGGATTCCACAGCCTGACAAGTTGTGGCACATGGATATCTCGATCTTGTGCGTTGACGCCTGCACTCGTGTCACCTTTGCATACCAGCCTCACACCCAGGGCTTCAACTGAGGCCCAAGCTATAGTCAGTGCTGACAGTCTGGGATCCTTGGTTTTATGCGGGTCGCAGCCAGGTACAAATCCACACTGCCAGTTGGCACCAGTTGTGGTTGGCAGACGGGCCAAGTTGTGAAGTGCTTGCAGACGTGCTGCAGATAGGATCCGCCAATGGGAGTCCCGAGAGTCACACTGAGGACTTCCTGCCAAAGGCTATCTGACAAGACAGGTAGGTCATGGCGGGGGAGGGCGCCCGCAGCCACTAGCGAATGAGATATGACCGATCAATCTGGTCTGAGGCTTCCGTCCATCCGGTCTTTTGTGTAAGCCTGTGCTGCACCGAACAGGCACAACATGTCCATCGAATGGCTCGTCGGCGAGGTGAATGGCGTCGGACCTCGAGCAGTCAGAGCTGGTGAGAGCCTCACGGCAGATGTGAGCTCGGTACTCCGGACCCCGGGACCTGCCACTCTGTCGGAGGAGACAAACCAGCGGGCGACAGGGCGACAGGGCGACAGGGTGACCTGGGCCGTGGATGATCCTTGGGCGGTTCTCAATGCCCAAACATCAGCCGCATTTCGGGAGAAACGGCAGGCTAGGAGCTGGGCCTCTTTGACATGGTCAAGCCACCGTCTCAACGTCTCAGGGTCGCGCGTGCTCCCGCCTTTATGACGGCATATTCGCGGGCGTCAGTGTGAGCACTGACAATGGCGGTGACAAGGTTCGCGATGCCTCCAACCCACGACTATCTAGATAGTTGCTGGGCGGTCGTGCAAAGACAGGGCAACCATCGCCAGTGTAGAAGCTTCACAGGATGGGCAGATATCGGGACAAAGGGAGGCCGAACCAACTGGAGCGAACTATGGCACATACCTAGGTTGGTATGCTTGCAGGCTCGCGAACAAGCTGACATGGGGGGTGTGCGCTGCGGTGGCGGCCCCATCGGGGATTATGTGGTTGCGCCAACGCTGCCGGCCGCAGACGAGGGACGGTGTTCACGGTCAGGGATGTCAAAATAACCCGAACCACACAGTTGGGCTTCTCCGCATCGGCTGCGGGGGTAGCGTGTTTTAGATGGAGGAGCGCCGGCCAACAAGATGGCAGGATTAGGGACTCCGTACATGTCGGGACGTTTGGTGGCAGGCCCTCTATCGTGGAGGTGGGCGATTGGACAGCCGCCCAAAGCCGTCGGCGCATCAGCACCGCTGGCCCAGAGCAGGAAGCTGAGAAGGTTGGTAGTGGTAATGGTGATGGTGATGGTGTCGGCTGTCCGGTGGTGTGCTGGCAGAGTGGTTTGCGATGGCGTTGGTGGTGGAAGTGGAGGTGGAGGTGGAGGTGGAGGTGGAATATGGAGGCCGCGGGCGAAGGCCGTGAACCATGCCTGCATGGGGGGACGGTGGAGTGGTAATCGATCCAGGTACCAGGAGAGGGAGCCACTTAGATGAGCCGGAAGGGCCCTCGCAGGAGGAGGAGGCTGTCATCACCTGAGCATCTGGGTGCAACGTGGTGACGGGGTGGGGTGCGCCGCACATCGAGCATTAGTGCGTGGTGCAATCTCACCCACGGCAGCATGCAGGCCCGAGGCAGCAGCTGTGAGACCGTGCAGACGTACAGTCAGTAGATCAGAAACAGGTGCAACATATGACGGGGCCTCGACACTTGACTCGGGAGAGGGTGGCAGGATTGCCAGTTGTGCAGTGACCTGGCCTCGGAGGAGGCGGTTCAACGGGACGGGAAACACGGTTTGGCAGAGCTTCGGGAGAGGTTGCAGCTGGCAACCACCATTGGAATCGTGAACCATGGGACAGAAGCTGCCGGCACGGAAGCTCGAGTTCCCTTATCAGGTTAGCCCCGCAACTCTGGAGTGGTGTACGTACCCACCACGTTCGCTGTGGATCTGAGCAGGGGTTCAAAGGACGGGCACTGGGATGGGGGCAGGGTGGGGTAGAGATCTGCACCTGGAGGAGACTGGGTCTGGCAGCTACCCTGCTACCTAAGTAGGTAAGCAGGTACATTAGGTGGTACATGATTTCTCTCCCTCTTTTCGTCCCGAGTCTCGCCGTCGTCAACCAGGCTCAGAGGTAACTTACGCACTCACACAGCATTTTCAGACGCCACCCACCCTGCCATCTTGTTTCGTCTCATCCTGGCATCACCGATCGACTTGGGTCAACATCTGCACCCGTCCTGCCGTCAAGATGCGGTGTGGGCAAGTGTGGCTGTCGACAAGGTGGCGTCTCCCTCAATCCTCACACTACCAACAGCAGCGGCCCGTGTTTCGGCGAGTGAGACGGAACAGGTCTCTATTACATGGCTCAGTCCAGTCGTCGAGACATTCATTCACTTGCGGCGCATACTCTGGCAGTCTGGCTGGTGGTCACAGCGAAAACACCCGCCCTTGCCTCTTCCAATTATGCAATCCGAGACCTGGTCCCTGAGGAATCGAGAGGTGAGCAGGCCTGCTGGTCCTCTCGATTCCTTGACAGCATTGAACGCTCGCTGCTGTGGAGCATCCTGAACCGACCGAGATTCTATGCGAGATATACTTTCGTCTGGTCTATCCTAGCAATTCGGGCAGTCCCGCTCCTTGCTTGTCTGGCCTGGTCTCTGAAGCCCCAGTCACTCTTCGCTTCGCGGCAACAAAACCAACTGTGCAATATCATTAACCGCCAGGCTGTTGCCTCCAGCCTCCAGCCTCGGGCAGGGTGGGTAGCAGAGGATCGTACTACTACAGTGCCACAGCCTCGCATAGCTGTCGATCATGCCCGTCACGCTGCCGCCAGTCACCATTTCCCCGTACGCGCTTACAACCATGCACGGCCTCGGGTCTTAGGACGCTGCTGAGATGCACTGCAAGATGCAGTCCACAGGTCGAGAGACTGGTCACTCCTTACTCGCTGTAGGACTCGCTGCAGGACTGGCTGCAGGTGCAGGCCTCCGGACGTCTACCTCAACTCGGTGTTGACGCGAAACCTTATTGCCAATCGGCAATCGTCTCGCTCGTGGCCTGGGCAGCCTTCCAGCCGCCTCTACACATCGAGCCTCCCATGCAGGGCACGCACACATGTACATGCACGCTTATGCACACCAATGCAGGAGCGAAACAGGCGCTCGCAAAGCTAGGCTGCTTAGATAGGATTCGCTCCAAGCACCATCGCTGGAGCCCTACTCAACCCAGATTGGCTTTTCCAAAACGCCCTTTCGGCCGATTCATGAACGCCAATTACCACGACTATACTCGTCCTCCAAGACACTCACCGCTCTTCTCGGCCATCTGTGACAGCTTCGACCGTCGTCTTGGTCGTCCTCCAGGGTCTGCCGCCCGGTGGAGTCGAGATTCCGTCTGTTCTCGATCGCGCCCTCTGGGGCATTGGCTTTCCCGACAGAGGGAGTCGATGTGACCTCAGGACTCAGGTCGGCTTAGCAAGCCAATAGTGTAGCCTGGCGTGCCCTGGCTGTGCGGTGCAGCTCACGCTGCGTCCAATGCGCTGCCACGCCGGGCACCACCCATCACGTGTCTGGCATGCCGCGGTGGTGACCAACTATGCACCAACCCTCGCTCAAAGCTATTCTCGGTCTCGCTAACGCATGACCTGCAGAAGGAATGCAGGTACGGCGCCAGCGGACCGACGAGGGTATTGCGGGGGTGCGTCCTCACGCCCCTTTCCTCTGCCACGTACGACGTACTTTTGTAGTGTTTCTTAGTATCTGTGGCTCGGAACACGCACGTCGAAACAGGCCGACGCACGTGAGAGTAATGTGGCTGCGCGCATTGCCGGTTAGCCTCATGTTCGCCGCCACTTCTGCGAGCCCCCGATGTTTTCCCATCGCCGAGTCATGCCAACCGTAATATAGCACGGCGAACATCCGAGGCACATCACCGGTGGAGGTTGACTGTTGGAGGCTACTCAGTCTAGCCTCTCAAACAGGCGGTATGCCCTCGTGGCTTGCTAAACCCTGACTGCGGCGTCGAACAAAGGCCCGAGACCGAAGACTGTCGGCTTATGGCGGCCGACCAACGTTGTTTCAGCCAGTGTTGAACAACACGTTGAAACCCGCTGGTTGGAGACCTGCAGAGATGCTGACTCCTCCCCCAGGAGGCGCAGAAATATCCGGTCAAGCTGAACTGGCTGACCAGCCATCACAGGACATCTCTAGGCTTGACGAGGGCAACAAATGGCCGCGTCGGGTAAAGTTGCAGCCGAGGCACTACGACATCGCCGCATGGGAGTATACTCTCTGTACAGAGGATACCGTCTGTGAGGTAACATCCGGTGAGATATCCTCTTGGCACACGATTTGGGAATAAAAGACCCGTCATCAGATACCTTTTTTTGGTTCTTGTCGAGGAGCCCTGTCCCAGATCTTCCGCCCTTGGTCAGACGGCATGCAGAAGCGTACCCTCGTTGGAACTGCACGGCGGGCAGGTGCATATGCTGTGCTGCGATCCGCAATGAAGCCTCACTTTCGAGATCTACAAAGGGCCCGTGTCCCAGCTGCGTGGTAAAGAAGGGCGGGCAGCCCAGGGGTCCCACGATCGTAAAGGCCAAAACCGACAAGGATCGGACAGAACCCACGTCTTGGGCCCTCGGATGCCCTCGCCACCTCCCTGCCCCCAGAGTCATCATACGGTTTGGAGATCTTCCCATGCACCGATGTAACACGCCGAGTGGCACCCTGTCATCAACAGAAACCGTCGGCTTGTCGTCAGCCTGCAGAAGCTCGAGTCATGGGGTGCTCCCCAGCGTCCTGGTCCGGAATCGCTCACTTGGTTGTGATTTCTTTTAGCTCGGCATGATTGTGATGAAATTTCGCATGGCGCGCCAAATCCCGGAGTGGTCGATCTTGGATGGCGTACTTAAGTAATGTCGTTGGAGTCAAGCCACCCTCGTTTTCCAACCAATGATTAATGGTAGGCTGTCTGGCACACACTGTCATGACATTGCAGCTGTGATGTCGGCAGGCACCACAATTATCTACGCAGGCACACACGTATAGGTGCACGAGAATATTGTGACAAGGGACGAAGGGAGATCTACATAGACACATATATCCTCTATGTCATATATCGCCAGGTTCCCATGAACCTCATAGGAAAGGTAAGACGAATCAAGGTTAATAAGATGTGGCGATATGGGTGACAGGGGATTGCCCTAATTCATCTACGCTACAGTGGTCAAATACTTTGACGGAGCTGAAGTTTCCATCAATCTACCTTTTAGGAGAGGCAACACGAGCTTCTCATTAGTGTATGCAACAGTCTAGGTACTTGTATGCGTGTAAAAAATTGAACTGGTGTTAGTCCAGTAATGGTGTTATCGGGCTGTACTGACGGCTCTACGTGAAGGACAATAATATCGGAGCCCATCCTGCCAGTTTGGTAAATGTACTGCGTTTCTTTAGGATTCAGGAGGCCATGTCGGCCCAAACCATGCGCGGGTGCATCCGTTTTCCCTGCAGCTTCACGTTTCCTGCCTCGGTTTCAGTAAATGAAGATGATGAATCCTGCGCTTCTCTGTTGCATTGCGGTTGCACCCCTGTATGGCAAACAACTAGACATGGTTTTTTCTTTCCCTTTACACTTGTCTGATGTATTGCATAGGTCTAGCAGTATTGTCTTCAAAGCTAAATCGTGTTGCAAAGGGTGAAGATCACATGCTAGGGAGATGGTTGACATCACATGTATGCTGGTACCTTGTTCTGTTCTTTTCTTTTATCCAGGGGTATTAAGCAATTTGTAAAAACAGTTGACCACTGGAAAGGTGTGACACCTATGGGGAGCGACTTATAACATATGAATAGTCAGTGGTTCCAGCAAGAATGCATGAACTCTCGATGAGTGCTTGCAAGTTAATCTTTAAGTGGTACCTCGGACCTTGTGCTCCAAGGAAACCAAATGAGACACACTATCCACGCTGCTCTACTTTGGTATGGATTCTTAAAAGACAAGAATGAACCAAGCATAGCTTAATCCACTGCTGAATGGACAAAAGATCATGCCAATGCTAGATCTAGTACAGGCACCTGGACTCTCGAAACAGTTCAGTTGCCATTGGTGCTCACTGAGATGCCACCAGTAGCCTGCTCTGTACAACAAGAGCTTGGAGTAACTGCGAGTTGCTTAGTTCATATGTAGGACATTTCAGCTGTCCTTAATGACCAGTTCTTGATGCGTGTTGATCATCACACAACTGCTCAGGGCCATATCACACAGGTTTGTATGCATTAAGGAGAAATCTGCCTTGTCTTGCATTGCTTGAATCAACAGAAGGCTTAAAATAAATATAATCAATAAGTATAATGCAGAAAATTACTGTAGTGTCTTCAAATCATCTCTTGAATTTCTACCTGATTGGGGGGGGCGTGGTGGCCCGGCAGGTTGAAGAGCTGTAGGGTTTAACCCTGAGAACTATGGGTGTTGTGATTGGCTGGTCTGGATGATTCCATCACTTACATGATGCTGTTCCCGTCACCAGCATCAAGATATGCTTCATCATCCAAAACATTGCACTGGATCGCTCAAAGTGTGGTAGGAGCAATGTGATAGATGATGCATTGGTCTGGCACGTTGCACCTCGATTGCAGCTCATCTCACATCACAAAAGCTGGGTTTGGGTGTTGATGTTGGGGCCGCCGCCGTGGAATCGGCTAGAACGTTCCAGCGGCTTCCAGCGGCATCACGAAGCTGCAATGGTGGTGAGAGCTTCATCTCGCGCCTTCTCCAGCGTTCTGGCTCTTGCCACTCCCGGCCGAGTGTGACGGTTCGCGGCCTCTGCAAACGGCCATGGAACCATCCACAAAGTGCCACAGCCTTCTGGATGTGTCGTGATGATTACGTCGAGTTGCAGCCTCATCGTTCCACGGTTTTCGCGAACCGTCAACAATACCCTCCATCATCACTCCCTCTCAAGTATAAAGATGTGGCGAGTCTCTCCTCGCTCCCAACCGCTCCTACTCGTCATCAAGACAGCAACAACAGCAGTCAAACAAAGACCTTCATGCACTCTACAAAGTCAGTCCACAAGCAACTTCCTCGAACTCTTCGAACTCTTCGCACACCTTCAACAACTCTCAAGATCTCTCGACCTATCGCCACCACAGCCAAGATGTCTTTCTTCCCTCGATCCTACTTTGCTCCCGAGTCCTCCTTCACCCCTCTCTTCCGCCTCCTGGACGACTACGACAACTACTCCCGGGAAGTCTCCAACCAGCAGGGCCAGGGCCAGAGGGCCGGACGCCGCGCCGCCGCTCTCCCCGCCTTCACCCCCAAGTTTGATGTGAAGGAGACGGAGAACAGCTACGAGTTGCACGGCGAGCTCCCGGGAATCGAGAAGAGCAACATCAACATCGAGTTCACCGACGACTCAACCATTGTCATTTCGGGCAAGGTCGAGCGCCACTACACCTCCGGCACACCGCCAGAGGATGGAAACGTCCAGATGAGCGGTGCAATCACCGAGGGCGGCGAGAAGGAGCAGAGCAACTCGCACAAGGCCACCGTCGAGGATGAGGGCGCCGAGAAGGCCCGGCAGCAGGGCTCCTCCACCGAGGTCACCAAGACCAACAAGCAGCAGGAGGTGTCCAAGCCCGCGGAGAGGTACTGGGTCTCTGAGCGGTCCGTGGGCACCTTCCACCGCACTTTCAGCTTCCCAAGCCGCATCGACCAGGACAATGTCTCGGCCAACCTCAACAACGGTGTCCTGAGCATCACCGTGCCCAAGCTCAAGAAGCAGGAGGCCCGCCGCATCGCCGTCCAGTAAGCGGCGGTCGCGTCGAACTTAACGGGCACTACGAACTCTCAAGATTCACTCCTTTTAATACAACAAAACCCTGGCATTGCATCCGGCGGAGACGACATCACGAATCGAATGATGGATGGTTTTGCAAGCGTTTTAGTTCTGCATTGGTATTGATTGGCCTGTTGACTGTGGCAGTACTTTGGACAAGTTTGGCAATAGTGCTTTAGTCAGATCTTCCATTTAATACATTCACATTATTCAATACCGTCACAGAAGTGTCCTCACGTGAATGTGTGAAGACCCTGCATAGGTTTACTCGCCTCGGTTGTTGATTTTTCGACAGTCTCAACAGTCATGAACCCATGGACTCGAAAAGACGAAGTTGGAAGTACCGGAAAATGGCAAGTCAGCTTTCACCTTATGATTTCTATACAGTCTATCGGTGCCTCAAGACACATAGTTTGATTTCCGAGTGGTCGAAGTGGAACCACTGCCCGCGGCCGCATCCTCCGGCATTATGGCCGGCCGGCTCCGGCCCCGGCTCTGGTTCTCACTTCGGGTTGACTTACTTCACACATCTCGCCCCAGAAACAAGAGCCCTCAAATGGGTGCTTAAGTAGGTATTCATTCAGTGTGCACAGAATCTCAAGTTTGCTTTCAAGAAGTTGTCTCTGGCAGTTCCATGCGGTGGAGAACCTGAGATTCGCAATCATGGAGACCTTGGCCTCGGCGGCTGGGAACGTGAGGCTAGGCTGGGTTGGTATGCAGTTGCCGCTCCCCAACAAACCTGCACCCAGAACCACAAGGACAAAGCAGTTCATGTTTTATCAAAAGCTGATACATTATAGGACTTGGTTCCATGGGCCTGGGCATGGCCACGAACCTCCAGCGCCACCTGACCCAGCTCGGCGCGCAGAGTCTTCACTACCACAACCGAACCATGAGCCGCGGGGAGGCGCTCCGGGGCCTGGGCGGCATACCCTGCGAGAACATAGGGGAGCTCTTGTCCAACTCGGACGTGATATTCCTGTCCCTCAGCGACGACTCGGCCCTGGCGGCAACCCTCGACGCAATCGTCGGGAGCCGGGCCGCCGCCGGGCCCGGCAGCAACGTGTCGGGCAAGATCGTCGTGGACACGTCGACCGTCCACCCGCGCTCTTCCGGGGAGGCACAGCTAAGGTTGCGCGCGAACGGCGCCGAGTTCGTCGCCGCGCCGGTGTTCGGCGCGAGCCCTGTCGCTGCCGAGGGGAGGCTGCTGTTCGTGATTGCCGGGCCGGAGGGTGCCGTACGGGTGATCAGCCCGTTCCTGGTGGGCATCATGGGCAGGGGCGTGATTCGCCTCGGAGAGGACGTGAAAGAGGCTAGCTTGTTGAAGACTGCTGGGTAAGCCCGTCACTTCTTTGCTATCCCCCAAACAAGCCCGGAGTTGGTTGCTCACTCGTGATCTACTTAGCAACTTCATGACCGCCGCCAGTGAGTTGATCCTTATTTTTTCTTATCCGGGAACTTTACCGTTGCGGACAAAATCTTCACAATTCAAACAAAAGCGCCTATAAATCCACGACACTAACCACAATATTCAGTGATGGAAGTAGTTGCCGAGACACATGTCTTCGCAGAAAAGACCGGCCTGGGAAACGACGCCGTGGAATCCCTCATTGAGCATCAATACGGCCCATTAGCGCTTTCAATGTCAAAGAGGCTGACCACCGGGGCTTATATGCCAGCAGAGGGACAGAGGCCCTGGTCGGATCTCAACCTCGCCCTCAAGGACGTGGGGCACGGGATGGATTGCGCGCGAGACGCCGGGGCGGAGCTGCCGGTTGGCAAAGTGGTGCAGAAACATCTCCGGGAGGCAAAAGAAGTCTCTGACGCCGCAGGTCGCCCTCTCGATTCCTCGTCCATGTATGGAGTACTGAGACGGCAAGCTGGCATGGATTTCGAGACTGATTTGGTCAAGCGAAGGGACGGAGCAGCTTGACTTTTCATACAGCTCAAATTAGATATTGTGACATGTCGCAGCTGGTCATTGTCAAAGGCGCCTTGTAACTCTAGTTATTATGGGACTAATAGTTATCTAGGTGCGAATTGGCATATACTTTGTTCAATGATGCAATTTGACTCCGTCAAAGACCGCTGGCTGCGCTTCTTCTGGATGTAGCCACTGAAACGAAGTCTGGGGCAGAAGAAACGTGACCCATTTTCTAGATTACGGGGTTGGAATAATAGTGGTAGACTGTGATTGCGAAGGTCGGATTCCAGCTCAAGAGGTCACAAAATACCAGCTGCCATATTCGACGAAATCTTGCAGAAGACTGGTATAGAAAAGCCTGCTCGCATTATCAATTCGCCCACGCTTTGCGCCGCAATATTCCCTCGAATGGACCTGGGAGAGATCCGACGCTTAGTTCTCGGGAGCACTGGAGACTCCCAAACACTTTTCACCCGCAACCAGAACACATGTGCCTAGACATGTAGATCACCTCAAGTTCTAACTAGGTACATAAACCCATAAGAACCCACTCAACTCCTTCATACCCACTGCTAACTTGGGCCCCCTGAAATTTCTGCCCACAAAGCCGAGCATGCATATCTCGAGCATTGGCGCTGGCAAATTAAGCAGCCAACTGCGATTCCGCGCTCTGGTACGAAGACTGAGTTGAGCCCTGATCGTGAGGAACAAATGATGGCGTGAAGTCTGTCATGGGAGTCGTTGCTGAAACCTGTTCCGAGCCAGGCGTGCTCTCTGTCGTAGTGACACGGCTGCTCGAGGCTTCACTGCGTTTCGTAGCCTCCTGCCTCATTTTCTGTGGTCGTGTGGACACCTCTTCGCGCTTCTGACGCCTGAGTCGCTTCTGCCCTAGCAGCACAGCACATTCATTGGGCACAACCAAGGTAGAGGGCGATGCTATGGTGGAATTTGATATTATGCTCTTGAGCTTGTCCCAAAATCGTGAGCGTGCTCGTTCTGGCTTGGTCGATCGACCCTGCGCTCCCTGGGAATGCCGTCGAGAGATTCGGGTGAGCCTCTCCTTACATCTGTGATGGCCTCCGATCAAGGAACACTTCGAGAACAGTTCCGCCGGCATTTCCAAAGAATAGCCGTCCACCAAGTGTAGTGGAGTGTCGATGCGGATTTCTTCGTCCTCTTCAATGCCTGCGATTCGTCTCAACTCGACCAGCGATACCGCTAGAGTATCTTGCCCAACTGGCGACGGCCCGCCCCAATGATGCTTCATGCAAGCCACCTCGTGTGGTACCGTCGGAAGCAAAAGCTCTCCAAAGTCCCTGCCGAAGAGCACCGGAGCGTGGACAGCTCGAGTCAAAGCGACCCAGGCGTCGCCACCTGAACAGAGTTCGAGACCCTTGGGAAAGAGGTTGGTTGTGGTGTTGGCAACATCTTTAAAGTCGAAGCCCACCAAGTGTGTCTCTGGCAATGCTTTTATCCGGCTCCCAATGCTTCTGTCCTCCCTCCTATCCTCATAATGACCGCAGATTTGCTCAAGGATGTGTAGAATGGTCTCTGTACATCCTTGAATTGAGAGGGCTTCGCTTTCTTTGTCCTCTCTTGCTCGCTCAGTTTCTAGGGTAAGCCCAGACGAACTGTGAGTGCTGTTCGTCCCATGAATGCGAAGCTTCCGGTTCCTTTCGTGTACCAGGGTGTTGTAAGCTGCTCCCCTGCTGCTTCCGCCACCAACTGTCTTCAGCAAGGGGTTCAGAAACGTCGGGCTGTAATCGTTGGGCTTGGCAGCTTCTGATAAATAGCAGCGCAGGAGGTGAAGAACTGTGCTGAGACCGTCCACAAGCCATGCCTTGCGAACTCCGGCGTCGTGAAGGACGAAGTATCGGTTCCCCATGTTCATCAGGCGTACAAGGAGGTTTTTTCTTCCACCTGCACCGGCTTCTCTCTATAACCACGGATGAAGCTTGTACCAATGGTTATGAATTGCCCGGCAGTGATCTGCAATCTTTCCATAGCAAAATCTGGAGAAGGGGGGCTAAGCCTTGAGGACCTGATGCTAAAGTTTGCACCAGTAGCACCTATATTTTTTTTGTTAGCGTATCTGATGTTAGTCGTTATGCTTAGAAGCTCTTCGTACCTGTGAGATTTTCGACCTTGTTCGTCCAGCCGACGATGTGGCGTGCCCGACCAACATCTCTGACCGAAGGGAGTAACTCCTCTGGCGAAGCCACGAGCGGTACTCGATGATCGGAGAAAGAGATTTGCGTACCATCCTCGTTGCGAACCAAGTGCCACACAATAACTCCATCCTGATAGTCAGTTGCATAGAGAAGAGAAGAAAAGCCCACAAGGACCAGGTTGAGACCAAATTGGGTCACCCGCTCCGCCCGGATGAGATCTGCCATCATGTCAAGTGGGATGTCCAGTCCAGGTCGATCCAATTTACGTGACGGAATGGGGTATCCGGCAGTCATCTCACAGTTGCGAAATAATCTGTGCCAACAAGATCCGTTTGAAAGCTCTGGGTCGTGATCAAGGGGTTTCGTTTCATATCTCACCGTAATGTTGACCGTACCAACATGCGAGTCCTGTTTGCCAAGGGAGTGGCCACCTGCAGTGACTCCAGCTCGCACGTCCATCTGGCAAGAATTGAGATATGCGTTTGGCGCATTCTGGGAACTCTGTGTGTCGTCTCTTCTGGATGTGTGAAGCGCAGTGGACACCCACATGAGCTGCTCTGCGACTTCCGCCAAGCCATATTTCGTGCCTGTGGCTTCTAAGTGCATTTCGCCGTCTCTTATTTTTCCCGACACAATTGTCTTGTCTAGGAGGGTGACTTATTCGAAGAGCTTGTCAGTCGTGGACCGCACAATGCAAGTGTGCATGATTACTTGCAAAGGCTTGGAAGTGCCCGCCCACCCGTATGATTTGCGCCAGGAACGCGGACCATGTCCTCCAGCAACCCAATGATGTCCGCGCCGGTCAAGGGCCACATCTGATCCATGTAGTCTTTGCAGGATACTGCTTGAGCGAATTCGGCGCCACCTGTTATTGTTATCACTCGGCCGATCGTCTCTGCACACAACTCGGGATCATATTCCTGTTCTCGCAAGAAACGCACAAGACTCTATGGAATTTCGTTAAACAGTCGTGTACAAAGCTGGCGATCTCAGTCGGCTGATTCGTGTAAGTCCTGGCGCTGCCTCAATGCCCTCTAAACTTTTCAGTACTGTATCCCGGTGATCTTGCGCTTGACCACTCGACATATCGACGTGTATGCTCTGCTTGATGGCTGTAATCAGCCACTTGTATCCAACGAGGGTACGTACTATGTCCGGAGATAGTGCTGATTCTCGGCTCTCGTGTTCTTGTGTGTCTGAGACTATGTTGTCTTCTTGAGGGGCTTCGGGTTCATCACCCTGATCGGCGTTACCTCTCAACCACGCATTCATATTGTCTTCGTCGAGATAGAATTCGCCTCCGATTGTACGATCTTCTGAACTCTTTTCACTTTCTTCGGATTCTGTCTCATCAATCGATTGATCCTCGCCTGCTCGGCAGGCTGCAAAGGCAATTTTCCTGGGATCGGCGACCTATCAGAAAGCTGTTCTTCCACCAATTTACATGAGAAAGAGCCCTTACCTGTGGTGTTGGTGCGCAAAGAACATCATCTCTCGATGCAAAGCACTGTTATCCTCATGCCCTATTCTGATCGCACATTCCTTAAGAAGAGAAGGCAATTTGTGCTCGACTGTGAACAAATCTCCCGGGGACACGTCACGGAGGAGACTCATCGTGATGATATCCACGTATTGATCAACATATGGGGCTGCGCTTCCAGCGGCTGAGTACTAATCGACATCTCCGGTGCCAGCACTAGCTTTTGAAATTTCCTGGTCAATGCTGCCAAATGTGGTAGGCGCTGTCAAGTCCGAGGGGATATGCGCACCAGTCTCAGAGGAGACGGTATTCGCGAGTTCAAGGCTTGGAAAAGCGTTTGTGCTTGAGCCACCGATATCACCGACGGTGACTTGAGAATACACTGCGCCCTGGACAGGGCCGGGAGTAGCAGGTGTGACAGATGGTGTTTGATCAGCCGGCGAAACTTCACGTATGGAGTTTTTACCGCCCAATCTTCCTCTTGCAGATGAAGTTGCAGTATGAAACTCCACGTTCTGCGCTGGTTCCTCTCCAGAATCAGTATTTCGAGGACTGCTCTGCCTGGAGGTTGTACTTGGTGTGCTGTCGACAAGAGCGTGATCAATCCCTTGAACTCCACGGAACACCACTGGTTCGATATCTGGGCTGACGTCCGTAGAGATCCGCTGGATTGGATCTGGTGCTTTGTCAGGTTAATCTGCAATAGCTTCGATGGATACCATTGGCGAAATAGGCCCAAGTCCAGCAACTTTTGCGACTCTCACTTCCTCCTGGTCATTGCTCTGTGTACCCACAAACTCGAGTTTGGTGTTCAACCAGTACTCGGATTTTGCCTCTCCTCTCTTCATGATTCGGGCGAGTTCCATCTTGATCGTAGCTGAGTCGGCACGCGCTTTCAATTTTGCATCGGAACTGTCATATGGGGCCTCGGGTTTCATAAGACTGGGTGAGCTTGTGGCAACTACCAGCAGTCTCGTTCTGACTATCCCGAGAAGGTCACCCAGAGCGGTTTTCCCTGCTTGACACTCTGGTCGTTGAGAGAGCGATTCTATGGTGTCAAGTACCGCGCTATGCACCACATACACTCTTTTCTGCGCCACCTCAAAGTATTGGCTGGGAGGCCCGAAATCGTACACGATCCTTTTGTTGAAATTGTCCAATCCTTGGGGTCCTTCGAGTAGCCACACGATGAATTCAAGTATGACACAACCGTAAGACCAGTTGTCATAGCTTCGAGACAATGGCTTCCAAGGTTCACATGCCTCTGGAGGTCTGTATCTTCGAGATGGAAGTTCTCCGTGAGTTTCTCTATATAGTCAGCACCCATTTAGATGGTACTCTAGTGTTTCGGAGCTTAAATAAGGAGGAGAATAGACATTATGTCTTGAGGTCCAGAAGCAAGACACGAAGAATGAAGATATCAAGAAGTAGAACTTACATCCCTGTGAATCCCTCTGCCCGATTTTTGGCTGTCCGAATGTGGTATTCGGATGAATGTATGTTGGACTCGGAGAGTTTCAATGTTCCGATGTCGAGCTCCGACGAGCCAGGCTGAATCCATTTACTCCGCATGCGGAATATGTTTTCTGGCTTGATATTCCCATGTCGGTAGTTCATCCGATGGATTTGTTCAAGCGCGTCAGACAGTTGATAGAGTTGCTGAATGGTGTCTCTGACTCGAGTCGGGGTGAGGTTTGGCTTGTGCTGGCGCCAGAACGTCCGCAGATCTCCTCCGTCTGCCCACTCGAACATGAGATACTTGTCATAACCCCTGCTTATTGCCGCCAAAAAATGGGTGATATTGCTATGGCGGAGCCTAGAAACACCCTGATGTGCTTGGACTTCATCTCTCCATGCAGCATCCAAGCTTCGTTTCGCGGCTTCATCATTGGGATACGCACGATACATTTTCTTGATGGCTACTCGACCATCAACCTGATAATCGTGCGTCAGCTTCTGGAAAAAGTCCCTGTACTTGTGTGGGACATCCTCACCGGTATGCAACTGTGCTCTCTATGCGCAGGGTGAATTGTGACGCCGCATATTTCAGCAGATGTCCCGGCAATGCCAGGCGTAAATGTACTTGTGAACGGAAGGATGGCGTCGCTGTGCAGGTCCACTTGAGTATCTCCGTCGCGAAACACTGGTGCCAGAAACTTCGACTGGTAATGATAGAAATTTCTCATTAACAAAACACTCCGTAGCTTTCTGTATCCGTCTTCAGGGAAGATAGATTGCAAACCGTCGGGTGGAAAAGGCAAATGAGAGTCATCGATCCCCATATGATGGAATCGAGCCAATGCTTGCCATATCCGGCTACCAAAGTTGGAAAGGAGCACAATTGCAAAGATCTTCTTGCTCCTGCCCACTATGAAGTCCACGAGGCCGTCTAAAGCCTCTTGGCTCGTTTGTACATCTTTGACCGGTAGATGTGCACTGCCAGCCATGAATAACTGACGTACTGCTTCATGGGTGATGATAGCATCAAGACAGCCATTAGGAAAGAATTCGCGTTCATCATACGGATTTCTGACCAGCTCGTCGAATACACGGTCAACTAAAACGTCGAATTCGGCTTTGCTGGAAGTATCGTTGAAGTCACCTTGGCTGTCATCCATTGTGTCCAACAGGCAGCTTGTGTATTGAATTGGCGTGTTCTTCGAGGATATTGAAGAGTCCGCTGACAGTCTCAGCTAGAGCACCGGATCCCAAAAGTAGATGAGTGTATAAGGCAGGAGCAGAACTTCGACAGCAGAGACTCACGGAAGAATATCACGGAAAGGCTCGATCGAGTACGGTTATACTCTGAATAAAAAGGTGCGGGGCAAGTGCCTGTACCTCTGCACCACCCAAAAACAAAAACATGCCCTGATAGGATGATGATCGCAAATCCATTACCATCTGCATCTGGGCGGGGCAGGGTATAAGATACTTCTGTGCCGAGTTCACTGCTCCCCACCCCTGCATATCACCCTAGCATCGGTTGGATGCGTGCTCAGCTTTCTGACACTGGAGGGGGTTTGTGGCTGACGTCCTGCATCTTCAACATTGTTGGTCTCATTGGCGATCAATACCACGATATGTAGGCAGGCTGCCTTGGCAGCAGGCTCACCGGTTCCGCGTGCATCACATGTCCACATTGTACTGGCCAAGGACTTGTCCGGTCCTTATCAGGTCGACTGACACGGGGAAAAGACATTATCAATTTGTCATACCCTACAAAGGCATGACTGCTTACTGGCTACTCCTCATCAAGCTTGTTGAAGCGCCGAATCTGTAGATGCACTGAGAAATATACCGTTGCTCAACCGCACACCTAATTCTGTTCGTAGGTAATGCCAACCAAGAAACATCAGTGTTTTACAACATCAAGTTTTGTGCAGCCCACCCTCAACCTCTAACATAATAGTGAATAGATGCAAGTGAATAAATAGCTTATAATTCAAGGCCTTACCAGCCAAGGGCCTAGTTCGGCACCTTCCCCTTTACTCTTAACCAGGAAAGACACTACTAGTTAATACAAACAAGTATAGACTATTTGTATTCTTTCAGTTTCTCTACTAAGCCGGAACAAAATAAATATCCCAAATACAAACAAGTATATCCCGAGAACAATTCTGTATAGGGCTCCCAATACGCGTCACACACTTGAGCATCATGTGCGGGACGCCAGCGCATACGAGTCAGGGGCATTCTGCAGCACAACATTAAGAGACAGAAAAATTGCATGTCTAGTAGAGGTTTTTCTAGGTTGATGTTACCTTTCTGAAACACTCCGACAGTAGTCTCCGATCCATTCCCGAGAACTGGATGCTTGTGAGAGGTTGTCGCCTATGGAACAACAGGACTGGGAAAGGCCTGGTGCCGGCGAGGAAAATAAAGTTTGTTAGCCGAGTTCGCCTCCCGCTGACAAGGGAACGGCTAAGCTTCGGCAGGGTCGGACGACATGCGTCCTGGTCCCATGGGAAAGAGGCAAAAGACGGAAACCCCCACGGGTGGCGACAACTTTGTTTGCAGACCACAGCCAGCTCCCAGCTGTGGCCAATGTCCGCTGTTGCGCCCGTGTGGCTTGCGATGAGTCCTGGCGGCTCAAGATGGGCACATTATCACTATCTTGTGGAGGTATTACAGCACCTGACACATGAGATCTCAAGAAGCCCGCCTGAGATGTTGAGTGTCATCACCCTTCTTGAATGACCTCTTGTCCTCATGAAATACAGACAGTCAAACCAGCGACAACCCTCGCACCATTAACCTGCACATTAAACCCAGGCCATGCTCATTTCAGCTCCTGCCCATCGATCCAAATGGAGATTTTGTGCTAACGCTCTCAAAATCTCAGGGTGTCAAATAAGCCAGTGCAGTCTTCAAATCAGAGGTCGATACCTAGGGCCCCTCGACAATAACGAGGGTCACCGCTGGGAGCCAGTCCTTTGAATAAGATATCAGAACCGTGAATTCAAGGTTGTGTATGTGGTGTTCCAGGGATGCTGGCATAGCCCCTCCTATGGAAATGTCGGCGGGTATCCCATAAGCATGGGCTGCTGCTGCGGCGGCATTGACATTGGGACAGGCCCCATGCCCATGTTCGTAGGGCCTCTGGGTGCGGGGGCGATGACATTCTTGTTGAATAGCCCTATGAGTCGCCTGCCAACAGACGGCTCAAGTTCTGTGCCGTCTCGGGCGATTTTGACCTCTCTGTTCGAGTTCCAGGGGTTGCGCAAGCCCCTACAACGGTAGAATGGGAGCCTTGTCGTGCACTGCCACTCTAGCTTGAATGGCTTGCCCCAAGTCTTGCTTTCTGGTCCGAGGTCACCGCTGAGGCTCAACTCGGCGTCCAGCTCAGTGTTGACTGTAGCAGCCGCGGCAGCCTCATCAGCTTCTAGATTTTCAGCCGAGTCCTCGCGTAAAACTTCCCAAAATATTGTGCCTCGTGCCGAGTCATCGATAATGCGTCCTTTGGGTGTGGAATCGGTTGGTTCTGTGGGGATCTCTTTCGGCAGGTCCACGTCGTTGACGGACTGAACTTTGGGGGCAAATTCTATCGCCGCAGCTGGGTCCTCGTTGATAGTGGAGACCATTCGAGCGTAGCCGTAGTATTCACCGGATTTATTGGCAGAGAAGATCAGGTAAACGTTCTCGACTGTCTGTGTCCCATGCTCGTCAACTACTACACGTCCAACCAACATGTCCACGTTCGCATTGTGATATGACGTACCTTGAAAGCTTTGTTGAGACTCTCCTCGTTATGAGCCTGAGTAGCCCAGATCCCCGTCCGAACACTTAGTTCGAGATCTTCCACTGTCAGGCTCTTCAAAACAAAGAACTTGTCCTTCTGTGCGGAGCCATCGGCTGCGGTGGGTGAGACTCTAGTCTCCGGAGCGCTCGAAACCGATGGTGTTCCATTGTCAGAGCTGCTTGGTTCGACCTCAGCCGCTGTCGGAGGCAAGATTTCTTTGGGCTCCGATACGGGCACATGGGGGTGCGGTGTCGCGGCTGACGGGCCAGTGGGTGCCGTGATGCCGGAGACACCTTCGACAGTGCTCTTCCGCAGCCTGCTCACGAGTCTCACCGACTGGAATTTGGACTCGTGAAGTTTTTGTTGGGCCGCCAAACAGCTAGGCTCGTCTTTGTAGTTTGCAAAAGCGCAGTTGGACTTCGAGATCAGGAATAAGGATTCCAGGCCCTCTGCTTCCTTGCAGACATGGTGGACAAGACTCATCAAGTCGGTCTGGGATGGCAGGTTTCCGATCCAAATGGCATGGCCTGTGAAAGTTTCAATGAGGGAAATATTTGTTGGCACGAACGCATGGACATACCACTTTGTCGGGGCTTTCTAGGCGGTCCGCGGACGACGTTCGATTGACTTTCGCTTGGACCTGAGCCTCGATCAGCTATATTATCATCCATGACGGCCTCATGCTCTGAACTCACTAATCTTCGGTTCCTGCGTATTGCCAAAAGCACCGCTAATCCCGCCATCCACGACTGGTGCAGGAACAGTCCTTATGTCAGGCTGAGAACTCGGGATGGGCATGAAAGAGCCCGCCATCGCCTGGTTGTGAGGGGTCTGGCCGTGAGAGTGGAATGGGCCCATATGCGGATAGTAGTAGCCCATTGAAGAGTGAGACTGCTGATTCCCCATGAGCTGATTGCCATAGTAAGGCATGTTCGGCATGTTGTTCCTCGGTGACATATTTGACTGGGGCTGGGATGGGGAGATGGGGGAACCATAGTAGGGCGACATCTGCGCCTGCTGCTGCATATAGTACGCCTGATTCGGCACCTGTCCCATGGCTCCCTGCCCGCTATAGAGGTGCATTGGCTGTGTCTGACCGAGCATGCTTGGTGAAGCCCCGGAAGGGTTGTAACGCATCTGCGAATTGTTGCCGGGACCCTGTCTGTAGTGAGGCTGCGGTAGAGCATTTCCCAGCGACGCCATGTTGTACGGACCCGGCCGGCCTACTTGTGGTTGTGCCATCTCGGAAAGCGAGTTGAAAGCTGCCTGAGGTTGACCGTAGAGCTGACTTGCATACGCTTGCTGGGAATCGGAGCCTTGGCTGCCCTGGTTGAGAGCTTCTTGATTCTCTAGAGGACCTGCTTGGAGAAACGAGCTTGCTGGTAGATCACTCTGGGAACTCATTGAATCGCCGCCCATTGAAGCTCTCCTCGGAAGCCCTAGACTTTTTGCGACAGTCAGCAAGGGCCCACCAAACCGGCAACAGCCATGCCCAAGTCGGTCTGGAACGGCATGGCAATATACCTGCGTGTGTTTCAAACGAATGGATCTTTGCAAGTGTAGGGAGCAGCCCTGGGTGTACGGACAGTCGGGTTTTTTTCCCGTGAGGAGGTCGAAGCTGAACGACGCGTGGGACGTGTTTAGAAAAGGACAGGAAGGAAATGCTCGGAACTAACCAGTCTTTAGGCAAGGAAGTCAAAAGAGGCGAATAGCTGTTGCTCAATGTTTCGGTACCTCACGCGCGGTGCTGTAGCGTCCTTTTAGCCCAGTCGTAGTGCAGAGACTCGTGGCCTGGTGCCCGCCGAGGGTACGTTGCGACAGGCCGAACCTTTTTAAGACGGTGAGCCAATGCTACCTCCTCTGGACGATATCCCAGTAGCAGGGGTGCCGGGAAGGAGGAGCTGCCAGGTGCCCTGGTGTCCGCAGGGGGCAAATAAAGCTGAGACCGGGGGGAGGAGGCAGGTGTGGCTGAGGAGTTGCGGCTTCCTCGAACACGTCTGCCTCTCCACAGTACCGAAGGGATCAGAGTGCCCGATTCTGTGGGTGTGCCCCGTATGTGTGAGCTGCTTCGCCTACTAGTCGAACCGGGAAAAGAAAACAATAGCCCGAAGGCGAGCGAGCGGTGGGCTTGTAGCCCCTGGATGGTCTGGATTCGGACTGGCACCGTGGTCCCGGAGGTAGGTCTGGGTCGACAGGACACAGGAGCTGGCCTCGCCACAACAAACGGCGAACACCCCGGGCCTAGGGTCTCGGACGCCTTTGAGTAGCGTTCTATCCCTCGTGGTCGCCTGTCGAAGAGGAAGTGTATGACAAAAATGGGCTTATATCAGCAAGCTTTGGAAAGGCCGATCATTGCATATAGAAGGGACGAAGCACGTATCAATGATGATCCAGTGACGAGCTGGATGGTCTTGTTTTAAAAGTGTCGATGGTGTGAAGGGCCCCGGTCAGACGACGTTGGGGCGGAAGCTGGGCGAGCTACTTGGGGAGGAGGTAGGGAAGAATGACGACAAGCGATATACGTATGTACCGTAGTGGTTTAAGTAAGTGGCCAAAATGTCTGTGAGGTCCAGCCCAGTCCGGTCTTGGGAAGCTTAGTGACTATCAATTTTTGAAGAGTCCGAAGCATGGCATGACATTGGGTCGGGGACAGTGGAGATGGGGCGAAAAAAAAAAGGACAGGAAAGGGTCCTGACAAGCTCCTATCCACTTGAGGAGAGGCAGGAGCATCCTGGCTCGAGACCTTTTCCCTTGACGGGGCGTGGAGACGCTCAATGGGGTCTCCATCCAGCAACGCCGGGGGAGGGGTGTTGGTAGCGGAGAGGGACAGGTCCAGAAGAACCTTGGGAGGATAGTCTCTACCTGCCAACAGGAAGCCTGGATCATCCCAGCCTGCAGAACATCGATCCCAAAGAGATGGTGAAATGAGATGGGAATGTCGATTTTCGATGGGCCGCTAGGAGGCGCCACGGCATGTCTTGGGCCAGGGAGACGGGGTCACGACCCTGGCCATCAGGTTTTCGCCACCGGCCGCCTGTTGGAGAGATTAGAGAGACGTCGCAGCTAGAGATTGCTGAGCCACACTTGTTCTAGGCTCCCCCAACTTCGGGTGTCTTCCCACACGCGGGTGCTACCACTTGGGCAACTCGTGTGGCGGAAGGAGGATGAAGCATCTGGACCCTATGGCGGGTGGACGTTGTCCTGCGTGAAGAGCACCGCGTCAACAGGTTTTACCATCGCGGGACTTCCCCTTCCCTACAGATATAAAACCACACAGAGGGAGAAAAGCGACGAGCAAAAAAGACGGGCCAGCAAGTCGAGGTGGGTACTGTACAAAGAGACGCGGCCCGTCCTAGCCGGGACGAGTTGCCCCGCGAGTCCCCGTCGAGAGCGTTGTCCAGTGTGCTTTGGTACATAGTACAGCGCCCAGTTGTGTTGAAACCAAGGCGCCACCTAGCACAGATCAAGAGCAGCCAGCCAGGTCCTGGCCTTGGTGCTAGGGCCGCGCATCAGCAATGCATTTCACCCACGGTAAGATAGGTGCGTGGCAGGCCAGGCATGCTTGATTTGTCCAAGCCCTGGGTTATCTGGACGCGCCTGGGAAGTGAGCTCGACCCTGGTTGCTGGCATCCAACGGCGACCCCTTCCGGTATGTACTGCGTACTGGTTTGAATACTTTCTCCACATTGGGTCTCGACGGCGGTACCTACATGGACAGAGCACGATGGGTGGCGATTTCTACGACCTCCCCCACACGCGCCAGCCCAGCGCAACCAAGTCGGACGAACCATCGAGGTCGCGGCGGCACTACCCTAGCAAATGGTACTCTGGTATGGCAGATCCTCACTACCCATAAGCCGGTAGCTTGTGTTGAAAACCGTCGGCCCAGAGCCTACGGTCACCATTTCGAGGGCGTTGGCACCGAGAGGGGCAGCGGGACGTAGAGACACGGGCAGACCCTCAGGCATCAGAGGCCATCCACGACATGACATCAGGACTTGAGACTTCTATGAACATGATGACGGCATGCAAAGAAGACACCTGACGGGGCGTGTCGGCAGGGCGGATGAGCGGATGGGCCTGGATGGGGTGTTGCGCCTTGGTAGGAGCCAAGGGGGATTAAAACCCACGGTGGGCTGTGGGTCTCTAGCCGGGCGTGTTGCCGTGGCGTGGCCAGATGGTTTCAGAGGAAGGGATCTCGCGCACGAGCTGACAATGGCCGGTGGCGCTGATCACGGTTAGCCGCCTAGGGCCACTCACCAGGGCCGAGCGGCAGGGTCGACAGGGCCCGTCATCTCAGAGCCGTAAGGCCAGGCGATGGGCTTTCGATTCGGTACGAAAATTCTGCCGATAGGCGTACCATGTTTGTGCCGTCGGAAGGGCTCAGTCTCGCCTGTCTCGCCACGGCTCCCAGTGTCGAGTTCTGGGTACCAAGACCAAGATACTCGGTCGTCAGACAGTCGCAGGCGCGGCTCCTCGGCGCTAGCAGCAGGCGAGAAGAGAAAAAAAAAGACCCTTTGGATGATCCCAGCAGGGATGGTGCTCCTCGGGCAGCCAAACAGCCAAGGCAGTAACCAAATTATGCATGTGCTGGAGCTCGGTAGCAGCCGCAGGGCTCCCCACGTTTATGTCGTGGTAGCCAATTGCTGCAGCGAGAGGTTTGGGCCGTACTGTGCCGTCGCCGTACGGGGTAGCGATCGCCGCGGGAGGTGGAGGGCGGGACTGAGGGATGACGTCGGTGGGGCTGGGTGTCTATCAGGCTACTATGTAGACTGGACAGCCGGACAATAATCTGACAATGTGGCACAGCAGTGATGCAGCCAGGAATCACACTACAGACAGCTGTGCCGTGGATACCGTGTTGTGTGGCTTTGAGAGCACAAGAGCATTGCTCCCAGGGCGACAAGACTGCGTCCTTCAGATCGGTAATCGCGGCGTGTGAGACTGCTGCTGGCATCGAGAGACCTTGGCATCGAATCGCTCCAATGCGACGAACGGGCCCCATCACATCCCAAGCCACACTCTGGCTCTGGTTCTGGTTCTGGTTCTGGTGTGCTTACCGCACAGTATGCGGGCCTGGCAGTCGGGCTCGCGTGCAGCCAGACAGCATAACCACCACCAGCCGGCAGGCAATTCCGTGGATCTGCCTTCCATAAATAGGTTCTTCTTGATGCCGAGTGATGTCGAAATGTCGAGATCGTCCATGTGAACAACAGTGCATTGTACCGTAATTGATTTCGCCGTTGTGTGTGTGTGTGCGCGTTTTGTGTGTGTGGACAAGGCAGGTCCTGCAGCAATGTCGGCAGGCATGTAGGCAAATCTGGATTAGCTTGAACCAATCCAGGCGTGTTGACTGATGTAAGAGGGTTGCTGGCTGACGTCACAAACCAAGGGCTCATTCATGAGACTCACTGATCCTTGATCCTCGAAGTGAGACTGATTCGGTTCCTGCAAGGCCAAGGCAGGCTCCATCCAAGGGTCCTTCCTCTTTGGGTAACCGGGTCCTTCTGAATGGAGCTTCCAAGGTGGTATAACCAGTAGTGGCCCGGGGGCCGCTAGCCAGCCGTGGCCGTCTCTCCTCTCTCAATTTGCACCTCAAGGGCCCTGAAAGCGTGGCGTCCTGGCCTGTGGCTTGGGCTTCTGAAGTCTGGAACATGGAGTCTGGCCCGAAGCTCTGATAAACGCCAGCAGGCCTATGCCTTTGCCGCAAGACCAAGTGCAATGGAGAGGCAATGTGTAGATCCCCATGTGAATGCCCCCAGCGGGCCGCAGGGGAGGCAGGTCTACCCGACGAGAAAAATACATTTGTACATGTTCCCCATCCAAGGCCTGCCGGATGAGGCAAAAACGCCTCAGAGGTACATGTATAACCCCTGCCTTCCTGCCTCTCTGGGGAAGCTGTCCAGTGTCCAGCTGCTGCAGCCAATCCCGGGCACGGACGGGCTCCTTGACAGCCCCACCCTTGACGTCATGTATCGGGAGCTCTCATGTCCATCGCCCATCGTCAGGCCGCTGGGGCATATTGCCTCAGTGCCGTCTTGAGAAGAGCTCCTGAATCAGTTGTGTCGAACTTCGCGGAATTGGGCAGAGACAGAAGCAACAAACGCGTGGGTGTCAGGATGTGCAAGAGAGGATGTGCAAGAGGGGTGACAGAGAAGCTCAAGCCCAAGCCCTGCGACCCCCCAGTCCTACGCCCTCTCTGTGCCCACATTGGAGACATACGCGCAAGTTTGTTGCCACTGGTTCCCGTGCAAGTGCTGGGCAGGACCCTGAATTCTGTACATGGCCGCCACAAGGGGAAGGGATCGTAGAGCCTATTCTGCTTTTACAGTTTGCAGGCAGGAGGGCAGGAGGGCAGGAGGGCTGGAGGGCTGGAGGGCTGGCTGGTGGTATCGGGCCAGGAACTGCTGCGCTCCATCACGGACCTATCATATGTAAGCCAGCGTCGTTATTTGCCATCATGATCTGTCAGTCAGGTAGCTAGTGCATACTGTATAGTCCCACGAGCCACAGCCGCAGAGCCGGGAGCGCGCCCCTTGAAACCCAAGGCACCAGGTTGTCGAGTCCCATAAACGCGGGGCGGCAGGGCGGGTGCTACAGTCTCTCCCCCTCCCCGGGCCAAAGACACCTCGAGTTGGCTCGCCCATCCTGCCCAACAGAGGCACACTGCCGGGATACCGCCGCCAGTAAGCTTCCACTGCGGCAGATACGCACGACCCCTGATGTGAGCGAGCAGAGTGGCAAACCTCAACAACGAGGCGATCACCCACCTGCTCCGGCACTCAATACAACTATGCCCCCCCCTTCAAAATCTGTTGCACATGAATTATTCTGGTTCTTCCGCGAGCCCGGGAGGGAGCCAGGCAGCCCACATCGACCCGGGGACGCCGTCCGATGATCGACAAGGGCGTCGTAGTTTCTCTCACCTTGGCGCCCCGGGACATGCTTCGACTCCATCCCGACTGCCACCGCCGCACCCAGGCCGAACAGCTTTCTTTGTCGCCACCTTCATCCCCTGTATTTCCTCTGCGGGTTTGGGGCGAGGCTGCCCAGGCTGCTGACGGCCCCCGCGCTTATGTTCAACGGGCATCTAATGTCCGCCCGTGGCCTGGCCCTGAGCCCGGCTGTCCAGTGGCTGGGGACGGTTCGGTCGGCTGAGATTATACGTTCAACTAGACTGTGCCTAGTCCCTATGGTTGGAGTCCTCACTCAGCCCATCGAGCACTATTCTTACATGCAGGTGACTTCAGTTGGCGTATCGCGTACCTTATTCGACGACGCCTTGCATATGGCTCGCCTCGCTTGCATGGGCCACATTGGTGTAGTGAAGGGGCGTTTGCCAATCACTGCTGAACTCTATTCGTGAGCGCCGCTCGACGTACATGTTTGGGCATACGTACGAGTCAAAACCTTCCAGGTGCTTCTGAGTGGGCTCAACTGCCCTGTTGTGAGACACCTCGTGCATACCAGCCTGTAACATATTCGCCGTGAGCACATGGTGGCTGAGTAAGTACACGTCAAACAGGTAACTCGACTCGGACACGAAGAGACATACATGACAGTACGCCACGAATTGTATCTCATGCCCTGCAGACTGGGAGCGTGTCTTGTTTTACAGGACTTCAAAGGTACACTGGCACATGAAAAAGTGCTGGGCCGTGACTTAAAAGATAGTGATGGCACGGTATCAGGGGCCTCCCCATGGGGAAAGGCGCTCGGTACGGTGGAATACCTTCCCAGAACTGGTTTTGTCTCCAAATAAAGGTACGAGGAAGACGGGTGCACACACACCTCTATGAGTGGATTTG
The DNA here is from genome assembly GCA_001447215.1 of Diaporthe aspalathi. Classification (NCBI taxonomy): domain Eukaryota; kingdom Fungi; phylum Ascomycota; class Sordariomycetes; order Diaporthales; family Diaporthaceae; genus Diaporthe; species Diaporthe aspalathi. The sequence continues at coordinate 31,623 of LJJS01000257.1, forward strand.
GCCCCTATTTGGTGGCTTCTAGTTCCTACAAAAAACAACAAGCTGCTGCTGAAACTGTGACTTCCTTGATTGGGACAGAACATCCAAATTTTGCAGCTTATTCCACAATACTATCTACACCTGGGTATTGTTCAAACATGCGGCCGAGTTGGACTGCAAAAAGTTGATCCAGATATCTGCCCTAGAGTGGACAACATTGGTTTGCACACCACCACCATCGGGGGCGCGTATACCATCCGGCAGTGAACGAAGAATCACCAGGGCTGAGCCTTTCCAAGAAGTGATAGAGTGATAGATCTCGCAGTGAAAATACATATAAATATAGTCATCGTCTGGTAGTCTCTATCCGGTTCTGCGGATGTGGTCGCTTCCTACAATCATGTGTCCGGGCACTGAGTCTCCACACATGAATTAGGCCCTGAAGGTCAGATGTAAATGACACACCTGTCATGGTTTGAGGCACTGTCTGCCGCAAGGAGTTATATTCTCACGTTGGTCCGCAGCATACTGAGGAAACGGGCTGCAGAGAGTAGACAACTCATCCACTTCAGCTCCAGCTCTGAGCACCGAACTGACTACCCATCTATTATTGGCAGTTTCTCGGCTGAAATATTGCTGCAGCTGCAAACGAGGTGCTTTTAAGGTGGCGGATACTTCCTTGTTCCTTTGAGACCGATGTGGGTAATGGACTTGGAGGATATGATGAATCGTTGTACCTGTTTTGTCGCGTGAATGGCGGGCGGCAATGGCAGTCACCAGACCCCCTAGTAAGAAGCTCGACTTCAACCGGATTATTGTGATGTGCTTGAGATAGTCTAGTGAGACACCCTCTGAGCACCACAGGCACAGCTGTCTGGGGCGAACCCGGCACTTGGGGGAGGCTCCTACAATGTGAACCGGCACTTACTGGCTGCTCCATCACGCCACCCGCGACCGAGAGATGGCTTTGGAAAGACAAGATCCGTTACGCACGTTTCCAGAACACCCATCGCTGTGCAACCGTTGCCTCGTCCGGTCTCCTTCATAATCCGCGTACAGGGACCCAGCCTGCTTTGACTGTTCACCACATACAGATAGATGTATGTGCTTGTGCCTTCGCTCCATGATGACCTCGTCACGGGTCCATTTCTTTTCAGCTAATTGAATCTCTGAAGCTGATGCCGTTGCTCAGTTCGGGACGGCTGTCTCACCTTCCGCCAGAAGCCACAGACCGCGCGAGGTACACACCCGTTGCCGGGGGAGCGTCGGACCACTGGGCTACAGTGACAGGGGACAAGTCAAGCAAGCGTCGAATAAGAGGCCTCTCGTGTCATGAATCTAGTCTTCATCTCATTGCATGTCTTTAAAGTCGAGTGACTCCCGCGATCGTATCATACAAGTTGCCTTGTTCAGCAAGCCATCAAGAGACCCAACCCCTGCAGCTGACCGGACTAGTCCTTCTTCAGGGGCTGAAGGATCTCCTCGATGCCATCTTTCGTGATGACCAGCATCTGTAGCCCGTCACCGACCTCGATGTGTCTCTCCACCGCACCGTCAAACGCGTCCTTCACCAGAATCTCCACGTCCTTCCGAGACAGCGGTTTCTTCTCCCGCTCCTGCAGCTCGTGGCCCACGCCGCTGCCCGGCACGTACTGGTTCTTGAAGTTGACCTGGTTGTCGAGGAACGGCATGATCAGGCTGGCGGCGGCGCCGCCCGCGCGGCACATCTCGCGCTCGTAGCTGCCCACAGGGTCGTAACTGTAGACTGCGCCTTTGCCCTCCTCGTCAAGGCCGCCCAGGATTGCGTACGCGTAGTAGGGGAAGAAGCGCTTCTGGTAGAGGATCGTGGACAGCCGCTTCGCGCAGGCGTTGACGCTCATGGGCTTGCCGTGCCGGTGCCGGTACATCTTGCAGATGGTGTCGAGGCGCTCCTTGAGCGCCTCCCCGTCCGCCGCGAAGCCGCACACAGAGAGGACGAGGTTCGCGTCGTGCTGGTCCGCCGTGCTTCCGCCGACCTTGAAGACCTTGGGGTAGTGTCGTGTGTTGATGCTGTAGCCGGCCGTGTGTCGGGTGTCGCCGGCGAGGATGGCGAAGTCGGCGCCGGCGATGGCGAGGATCGAGCCACCGTTATCGGTGTAGCTGTGGGGTGGTCAGAAGCCTGGAAGGACAAATGGTGTCGACAGAGACGATGGAGGATGCACTCACGGGTCAAAGCGATGTTGCCGGAACTCGCCATTGTTGGTTGTGGGGGCATCGTTGAACGAGTAGTTGGGCCCGTTCATGAGCGGGTTCTGGCTGAACATGGCAGCCATCTCTGCGGTTCTCGAGATGATATGGACGGGCGACGGTAGGCTGGTTGAGGAAGGAGGTTTGCGGTTGAGGAGGATGGGTTGTGGTGTTCGCCGTTTACGTTGATGGTTATGCGACTGATGGATGGTTGAGCTTGAGGCTGCAAGCTGTCGAGTGAGGTCGGGCGCGTCAGCCTTGCTCTGCCTATAGGTGACAGGGGTAGCTGCAGCTTTGACTAAGCAGCGAGCTGGAGTCGCCAATGTGCCAATGTTGTCACTGCAAGCACTGTAGGGTTTGATTGGACTGCTTATTAGCTGTCATCTCTCCTGGACAAGGGGTGGAGGCCCGTCATCTAGGGGATACCCGTCGGACCGTCAGACCGCAGGGCGTTTGTTACTATGTAAAGACAGGAGTCTGGGGGCCACCACAGGCGCAAACACTCACTTGCATATAAAACTGCTGCTTCTGAGGACCCTTGGTCTGACGATGGAATAAAACCTAATTGATCTACTCTTCTCTCGTTCCCTGCCAGCTTCTGCCGCGAAGCAACCCACTGTGGTATCCAGGTACACTGCGAACCCTGTACCTGCGCCGAAGCCAGCATGGCTCGAGACATACGTTCAAAGGCGCTGGAGCGCATCGCCGCCCTCTCAGCATCCAAGCCCACGGTGCCATTCGAGAAGTCGGATTTGGATCGCCTCTGCAGGGCATGCCCCAGTCACCATCATCGTACAAGGTCGAGGAGTGGCACAAATGGGTCCGAACACCGCAAGGCCTCCTCGTCTCTCGGGCGCGTACCCATGGTGAGCGAGCACTACGTGTTCATGGCCAGTGTTGCGCGGCGCTGACTGAGTTCTGTAGACAATTCGAGAATTCGAAGTCCTCCTGTCCCTTTGCAAAGCCGCCCCGCTGGTCCAAAATAGCCAGAATGCCCAGAGGTTGACCCGCCAGTTGTCACCCTACCTGCTCGACGCCCACCTGCAGGAGTTCGCGCACTCGCCATTCTATCGAAGGATCGAGCCTTCTCCGACCGAATCGCTCTCGTATCATGTAACATCGGCTCTGCTGTGTCTCGGAAATCACGATGCAGACATATACGAGAACGTCTCTGCCAACATGTCGGTGTTCTTGAAAACCTGTGCGCGTGCCACCGAGAGCTTGATGTCTGCGCAGGGAGAGGGAGGCGGTGATGTGAGCCTCGCAGATGCTATACAGACGGCTTCAATTGCTGTTTCCTTGCTGGGCTTCCTTGATGCCGCGGCGGCTCAGGCTGACTTTTGGCGGTCGGGAGGCCGGCTGGCTCTCATTCAACGACTGCAGAAGTTGCTCAGCGAGAGGTTTCTTATTGCTGTCGAGACCGCCTTCTCAAAGATTCGCAACTCGCACTCCCATGATAGGGCGCCTAAGGAGTGGAGGCGGTACCTTCGCCACTACCAGGAGGCACGGCGACCACTCGGCGCGATGCTCCTTCAACAGAGGTTCATGCTACTCGTCACGTCTTCGACGTCACTCCTCGTCGCTGAAAAGTCGGCATTGAAGAAGACCCATGTGCTCGACCTCCTGATGACGAGCGAAGGGCTTCTCCGACCTGGAACTGGCAGGAGTGGAAATGGAGACACAAACTCCGTGGTGACCTACTCCAACATTGTCGTCGACCAGCTGAATTACTTGGAATCCAGCGCGGATTTCATCCGCATGGGCTCCTCATCACAGCAGACGATAGCTTGTGCGGTTAAGGCGGCGGCATTCATCAGCTACTTGAACTGTGCCAGACTCAACGAAGACGCTGCGGACACAGACACGCTGATGGCGTGGTTGGAGGACACAATTCTTGACCCCGATCAGATGGCGGACGAGTACCTGGCTTCTGTCGTTATCCGAGCCATGGCGATTGTCTGCAGGATGTCTCCCACACATGGTGCCCATGTCAGCCGTCTGCTGCCTCGCTTCATTGTGCAGAGTCGCGCGCCAAGCCATGTCATCGTGACCGCCTCTCAATGTCTGGCTCATGTGCTCCGAATGCTATCTACTGATGCAGTCATCACCACACTGTACACCCTTGGAAATGTGCTCAGTCCCACTACCGAGGACAATGATCAGGCCGAGTTTGGGCTTGAGAACAGTGACTCGCAGGTCTACCGAGGAAGGCAATCGACCGGAAGTTCGATTTCTCTTCAATTCATTGGCGAGGAAGAGACGTCTATGGTCTACATCAACGTGATTGATGCAATCTGCGGCATAGCGGCTGCTTGCAACGACGAGAAGATCTCAGCTCTGGCGCAGTCCATTCTTCTTCAGAAGTACGACAGGATCAGTAATGTGGTGGATGCAAGGGTCATCACTGGAGCGGCAGTCTTGTCTCTTAGTGCCGGACAGCTCGAGTTTCGCTCCCTGCTGAAGAGTTTCGCACGCATTGCCCATGCCGCCGTGGTGGACAACCGAATTCTCATTCTGCATGCAGTAAGTCATTATGACCTTGTGATGCAAAAAAATTGAGCCTTTGCTGACTCTATCACAGTTGACTGCGGCCAGAAACCACATATCTGCCAATCTCCACCGTGACTCCCCGCTCTACGACATCTACTGGGACCACATGCTTGATAGTATCGTGTCAAAGGGCGATGTCTCCCAGACCAGCCACGCCAAGGAGTCCGACATGGAACTGGCCGCCAGAGAGATTGCTGAGCTACTTCAACCTTTGGCTGTCTTCATGTCCGCCAACGACATGGCTGCAAATAATTGGGCAGATGACGAGTTCCATGCTATGTTGCGTGACGCCTGGTTCAATATAGTTGTGCACGGCTTCAACCCCGTCACTGACCGCGGCAAAAAGTACCTGGACGATCTCCGGATCATAGCCATCCATTCGCCGCCTCTAGTTGCGGAGCAGCGCGGCGAGCAGGTTGAGAGTGACATCGAGCTCAATACAGTGCTTCGCAGAGGCATGAGCTCCGAGAGAGAATCACAACAGAAGAAGCACCTGGCCGAGCTGGTGTCGTCTAAGGCGTCCGACATCAAGGGCTTGAGCTATCGCAAAGTCATCTTCTTGCACACCGCCTACCTTGTTGAGAGCCTGAGAGCAGAATCTGGTGACTGCACGAAGGTGCTGTCATACTTCCTTGAACCAAGCATGCGGAAGGGTGATGTTAGCAGTGTCATGGAAGGTATCACAAGTGTTGTCGTGGAAAAATACCTGAGGAAGACTCTGGGTGGCGTCAACAACACCTTCTCCGCACAATATGCGGCGTCACAGCTGGCCACCATCTTCTGCAATTGTTGCCACAGAATTGAGCGCGTCCAGCAGGCAGCATATGCTTGTGCCGACCGCATCATTCGGGACGTACCGTCCGCCTTGTGCCGTCGGTCCTCATTGTTTGCCCTGCTAGAACTACTGTCCTTGATGTGGGCAAGCTGTTTGGAGGCAGAGACAGAAATGTATGAGCCGCGGTCGACTTTCACGTCCGAACGTGGAAATGTGACAGTTGAGCTGTCTGATGATTACACCTTCCGAAAGGTCACTCTGAACCGGCTGTACAAGGCCGCTAGAGGCTGGGTTTCGACAGCCATCAATTTGTCGCCAGCGGACGTCAAGGGGCTCTTGCAAACTCATCTCTCGGAATTCGACGACGAGGGAGCATACGGCCATGTTTCTCTGGGCAGGTCATTTGCGATGGAACTTGGATCAGCTATCCCAGTCACAGACCAGAGACTGATCTCGATCGACGGCATGGGAGAAGCCAACATCAACACAGCGTCGGACTTTATCGCCCAGTACACCACGCGACAGGAATATCGCTACGCCGAGGCTTTGCCGGATCACAGCCTTGAGTGGTTGACGTTCATGCGGATCGACAGGAGGGCGTCTTACCTGTCAGCAGCCGATGCAGAAAGTGCTGATGCAGTCACAGCTCTGGCTCACATCGAAAATCGTATTCTGCAGAAACGGAATACGCCCATGCTCGACGTCCGTGATATCCTCCGTCGGGCTGCTGCTCTGTTGTGTCGCAGCGAGTCAGGAGTGGAATGCGCGGTGGCGCATCACCTTGTGAGCATACCGTTCGCCATGTTTACGAAGCAGGCCATCAAGCTTGGAATATCCTTGTGGTTGGGCGTAATGAACGAGAATCCTATCTGGGAGCCTCGGATCCTCAACGAGATATCGCAGCAGTGGGAGCTCAGCATCCACAAGAAGCTTGGTCTGTTCAGTACCTCGATCACATCTCCAGACCCCTTCTTTCTCCGGGAAGAATTTGCTCCCAGTGATCAAGAGGCACTTACGAAACGCAAGCAACTGGTTCACAACCTCCTTTCACCCCATGCCCGACTGTTGGAGTTCCTCGGCAGCCATTTCAATGCTACGCGACTAGGTAGTCCTGACACACAGAAGGTACTCGTCAGGCTGCTTGACATCACGATGGAGGAGCTGCAGAAGGCAACACCCCACCCTCTGGCAAGAGAGCTAAGGCTGCAGCTGGTTCTTTTCGGGCTCAAGGTCCTGCGGACTTCGACGACAATCGGTCCGGTATCGCAATGGCGACTAAAAGACAAGCTGTTGTCCGCTGCATTGAGCTGGTTCTGCCATGCACCGAAGTGGTCTTTCGGCAGTAACATGCTACAGATGAAGACTGAAATCCGGCTCATCACAGATGTCATCAACGCTGTAAAGGCTGTTGGCTTCATCGGAGCACATTCCGTTGGCACCTTCAGGTCCCTCCAGGCTCTCCAGTCCAAAGAACAGCTCTTGCTACTCTTGCTGGAGAGTGAACAGTCGAGGCTGACCGTGTGGGTTTACCCTCTGAGCGAACCGACACAAAGGCCATCGACCCTGGTCCATACCGGTAAAGGGTCTCTGGAGGTAGGATTTCTCAATTCTCGCTTTTTCATGCCAGCACTGACAACTTAGCAGAATGCCTTACTTCCCTTGATGCGGACGGCATGGGCCGAGAGCCCTTCACTCGCGATCGAGCTCTGCACAAGATTCAATTCTCCTCGGATACACAAGGAGGTTCGGAGTCTGCTTCTCGCATACCCCGAGAAGGCTGTCGGGGACCCCGAGGCTTTACCAATCCTCCTAGGCGGAGCTCTGCCCAGCGACGTCAGCAATCAGTTGAGGGTGAGTTCTCACGTGCCGGCCAGTCTGAACGCGATCTAACTTGAGCAGTTCCTGTTGTTCTGGGCTCCCGTCAATCCGATTACGGCGGTTACCTACTTCCTACCCGCGTATCAGAACCATCCTTTCCTGATCCAGTATGCTATGCGGGCGCTTGAAAGTCACTCTGTTGATGTCACCTTCTTCTACGTCCCCCAGATCGTCCAGACTCTTCGGTATGATGCACTCGGCTACGTTGAGCGCTACATCATAGAGACTGCGCAATTCTCTCAGCTCTTTGCCCATCAAATTATATGGAACATGAAGGCCAACTCCTACAAAGACGATGACGGTCAAATAGTAAGTGAAACCAGGCTCAAATGGCACATAATGGATTTTCTGACAAAACACCACAGCCCGATGACATCAAACCAACTCTTGACAAAGTGATGGAGAGAATGGTTGAAAGCTTCGATCCTACTGACCGAGAATTCTACGAGCGGGAGTTCACATTCTTTGATGAGGTGACAGGCATCTCGGGTAAACTCAAACCTCTGATCAAGAAGTCGAAGCCGGAGAAGGCGCAGAAGATTGAAGAGGAGCTCCGCAACATCAAGGTCGAAGTTGGCGTCTATCTTCCTAGCAACCCAGATGGTGTTGTCATTGGCATTGATCGCAAGTCTGGTAAGCCACTTCAAAGTCACGCGAAAGCACCATTCATGGCCACCTTCCGGATCAAGAAGGACAAGGGGGCCCTGGAGGAAACAGGAGAGATGTTGGAGGATACAGTGGAACGTGGCACAGCTCCGCCTACCACAGAGCAGTCGATCGAGGTATGGCAGTCGGCCATCTTCAAGGTTGGCGACGACTGCCGCCAAGACGTGCTCGCCCTCCAGATGATCGCCGCCTTCCGCGGGATTTTCCACAGCGTCGGTCTAGACGTGTACGTATTCCCGTACCGCGTGACCGCCACTGCGCCAGGCTGCGGTGTCATCGACGTGCTGCCCAACTCGGTGTCCCGCGACATGCTCGGCCGTGAGGCTGTCAACGGGCTATACGACTACTTCATCTCCAAATATGGCAACGAGGACTCGCTGCGGTTCCAGCAGGCGCGCAACAACTTTGTCAAGTCGATGGCGGCGTACTCGCTCATCTCATTCCTGCTGCAGTTCAAGGACCGGCACAACGGCAACATCATGATCGACGACGCGGGCCACATCCTGCACATCGACTTTGGCTTCTGCTTCGACATCGCGCCCGGCGGCATCAAGTTCGAGCGGGCGCCGTTCAAGCTGACGTCGGAGATGGTGGCGGTCATGGGCGGCAGCACGAACCACCAGTCCTTCAAGTGGTTCGAGGAGCTCATCGTCAAGTCGTTCCTGGCCAGCCGCACGCACGTCGAGAAGCTGAGCCAGATCGTCCTGCTCATGATGGACAGCGGGCTGCCCTGCTTCAAGCCCGAGAGCGTGGAGCACTTCAAGCAGCGCTTCGTGCTGGACAAGACGGAAAGGGAGGCCGCCGACTTCATGAAGGAGCTGGTCCGCAAGAGCTACTCGAGCTACTCGACCGGCATCTACGACCAGTTCCAGCTCATGACCAACGGCATCCCGTACTAGAGAGGCTAGTGGGGCCCTGAGTAGGCACTTTTGATATTCTGAGCGGCACTTGAGGAAATACGGCCACCTGACTTTACGTATATATATTTTTAATGCAAACCGACAAGTTCCGGCGGAGAGTATTACCAGATCCTGTTCGTTCCGCATCAACATATACCCACCCCGCATTCTAATAATTATCCTTTTCTTTTCTACGCATGTGCAGCCGTAATCTTGTCGTCCCTCACAACCCGCCTCGCTTTGCCCGACGACTTGATATATGCTCAATGCGTGAACTGGCACAGGTTGTTGAAAGAGGTCCACACAAGAGAGAAAAGCAGCCAACAGAGCGCGTTGAGGTTCGACATTTCACTCCTACAACAGCCATTTCACAAAATCTGAGCTAGTGCTCCTTGCAGAAGAGTTTTTGTGTGTGTGATGGCCCTGGGAAAGCATGCGACCGACTCGCAGCGGCGCTCCGGGCGGATGAATTCATCTGCTCTCGAACTCCTGTCCCGTCCTCCCCCCCCACCCCAAACCTTCTTTTCTCTAAATGCAACCTAAGTCTTCCGTATCGACCCTGTCACAGCACAAAACGCCTTTTTAGAATGCCGCGCGCTAAAATACAAGACTCCTTCCAGCATTGATTTGGTAACCCAAACTCCATGCTTCCGCCCCGGCTCACGCCGCCTGTTGCTCCATGTGGGTCGGCAGGTTGTAACTGGCATAATCGCAATGTACAAAGGCCCTGTCCACGATGGGGACGGACTCGAGCACGTATTGTAAACTCTCACTATTTGACCCAGTCAGTTGATTGTTCCCCGGTTTCAGAAAATCAGGAAGAGGATGCGGCCAAAATGGTGTGCCGGGGGTTGGGGGGTGGTTTACTCACGCAAGATCGTGACTGTCCTTTAGCGACGTGCTGGCATCCAGCACAATGTCCACCTCGACGTTGAGCTTGTCGCCCGAGTGGTAGGCTTGCAGGCCCTGGATCTGTCGGATGGTCTTCGCGAACCGCATGGTAAGGTAAAGCAGGATGTTGCGCTGGTCGGCGGTGGCGGAGAAGCCGCAGAGGTTCTTGATGTGCTCGCTGGCGCTGTGGCTCCAGTTGAAGATGACGACCAGGGAGAGCAGCAGGCCGCCCAGGGCATCGAGCCACCAGATGCCGAGGAAGTAGCCGACGATGGGGAAGGCGATGGAGCCGAGGTTGAAGATGATGTCGGTCATGGCGTCGTCAGCGAGCGCCTGCACGGACGAGTTCTTGATCAGGCGGCACCAAAACCAGCAGAGGCCCTTGATGATGACGGTGCTAGCCATGATGCCAATGGCCGAGGCCGGGAGCTGGATGACCCTGTGATCCTTGCCGGCCAGCGTCTGGATGGCCTCGAGGGCGACCTGGACGAAAGAGGTGATCATGATGACGGAGAAGACCAGCACGCCGACCGGCTCCAGCCGCCGCCGCCCCACCGGGTAGCGGTACTGGTCCTGCCGGGAGATCAGGGTGGTGGTGATCCAGACGATGACGGTCGAGAGGAAATCGAGGGCGGCGTCGACCAGGCTGGCGAGGACGGAGACGGAGGGGACGGTGATGATGACGGCGAGCTTACCCAAGAGGAGGGTCAGGTTGGCGATGAAGTTGACATAGATAGCCACCGTGACGATACGGGCGCCGCTGTCGACATCGTCGTCATCGGCCCAGGGAATCTCGGGCTTGGCCTTGTCGTCATCCTCGTCGGCGGCGTTGGGGGCGGCGCCGTCGTGGCTCATGGCCTTGACGATGAGCGGCGTTGCCTCCTGGACTGAGATGTCTGACGAGGACGAGTCAAGGTTTGTGGGGCGGTAAATGTCCTTTGGCGTTCGTTTCACCTTCTTCACCACGGTGCCGTAGCCGGGAGTCGATCCGGAGCCGCTGGCGGAGCTGGATATGGGCATGCCGTTGGAGGAGGAGCCCGGGGTGGAGGGCTCCTCGGAGATTGTCGTCGGGACCTCGACACCGCGGCGGAAGGCCGAGAGGGGCATGTGGTTGTACTCGTTCAGGAGGTCGTGTGGCAGCGACGAGTCCAGCAGCTTGTCGATGTACAGGTACTGCTGGATCAGGTAGTTTGTACGCTCGTAGTAGCCTCGCACCGACTTTGCGGGCATCTGTTTGAGTTGCTCCTCGGTCTTCCAGTACCTCTCCCACTTGTAGCGGGGGTTCGTGCTGCCGATGAGGCGCATGCTGCGCATCTGGGGCCCGGTAAGGAGGGCGTTCAGGCGGCGCTCCTCAGCCAGGGAGCGATGGTCATCGTCCTCGTCGTCGATGCTGTTCCGGTGCCTGAAGGCGGCCCAGTCTGGGAAGGGGCTGCTCGCGACGGCCTCCTCCTCGTCGTGGTAGGCTTTCCAGGCCGGGCTGGTGATTGACGCCTGTGAGCGGTTCCTGATGAGCGAGGTCAGGGTGCCGTGGCCCTTGGAAGCCAGCATGTTCGGCTCATCATGCTGCAGCAGAAGCGACGAGGGCCGCCGATGTGAAGGGGACGTCATCTTTTGGTTGGCTGGTGTGTGCTTGGGAGTGCCCGGGGCTGTCACAAGGCTCGAAGTGCCCGGGACAAGAAGTGCCCAGGTGAGCGGGAGGCGATCTCGAGCTCGAGGATGGCCGTAGGGGTCGTACGATGCTGCGTCGAATGCAATTGATCACTGGCCGGTTTCTGTTTGGGGGTGGGGAGCAAGCAAAGCAGGCTGGCCTGGCTGGAGGCGAAGGAAATAAAAGCGAGCCGCAGTAGAGGGGTTTTAGATTGGCATCTGCAGCCGCAATGGTGTGGGGGGCCAAGTCGTCTAAGTAGGGGTCTATAAGTAGGCTGTGTACATAGTATATACCATGGTAAGAAGCTGCAGATCCACCCACAAGACAGGACGAGACACAAGACAAGATAAAGCGAGCCAAGAGGAGCAGCGGCGCTGGGCATCGCTTTAAATACGCAAGCGATTCTTGTTAGCGGGCCATACAATTTAAACATCGCACGCACGAGCAGACTGGCTGGCTGAGTGACTGACTAGATAGCGGGTAGATATACATACTATACAATGCACTACCAAAACATATGCACATGCGATGATCCATGGCTACTATGCATCCTGCTGCAATAACGATAATGATGATGACCATTCCTGACCCTGACCCGCGCGTGCGTGCATTGGCCTGCACCGTGGCAACGCATTTGTCTCGTCACATACAAAACGGCTCCTCACAGGCCCGGTCCCAATCCGACAACGGTGTGCGGCAGGACTGATGCCCTGCCAAGAGTCCAGCGACGTCGAGGGACGGTTTCTCACACACTACGAACCCATACTTTTTTCTCCTCGTCGTTCGCATGCTGCGTGCTACTACGTGCCAGATACTACGGTACGTAGACTACATGCCAAACGTGCTACTGTGGGGGTGGGGGTAAAGGAGGAGGGCAAGCCCCAACGTTGAACATGTCCCAGGCCCTGCGTCGGGCTAGGGGTCATCCCCGCAGATTCATTGGGTGATCCTGCTGGCCAGGCCTGCCGGGGCAGCTTCTGCCGGGCCGCCAGGGCCCCATGCGTCTACCCAGGTTGGTAGGTGGGAAGACAACACAATAATCCCCGTGCTATCTCCATGCGGCAAAAGTCATCGCACATCATCTCTGCGGTCGCAGGAGACGCCCGCTTCTTCCCTCCCTTGAAACTCGGCCAGCAGCTGGGCCACGACAGTAGGGGCTTGAGATGAGGGCCACACGAGTGGGGGCCCGGCCGCTCTCCAGGAATTCACCAACGCCCACGCCCACCAATGCTTCAATGGCAACACCATTGGCAATGAGGAAGCCAGTGCCATTCCGAGAGAGACGGACAGAGAGAGCCAGCCGAAGACAAGGACAAAGACGAGGTCAGTTGTCAATGTCAGTACTGGCACCCTCAGGACCCTTATTAATTGGACCCCTGCTCGGCACTTTTGGACCCCTTCTGGTTTCAGGCCTGCTCGACCGGGCGCCAGCTGAAGAAGGGATGAAGGGTCCTTATTCGGGACGACACATCTTGGGCCGATCAGTTTGGGGACACGTTCCCTCGTGCCTGCGGTGGCTGTCTCAGGTATCCCACTCGCCATCGGACCTCGAAACCGATCAGCACCGCCTGGTCGCATGGCCGGCACTTTCCTCTACAACCCTCCAAGTACACCCACCACTCAAGGCAGCCAGGCAGTCAGGCAGTCAGGCTGGTGGATTGGGTTGTTTCGAACGGCAACCCAGCACACACACTTGACTACACGCACAGCTGAGGCGCCGCCTCGCCCCATCTTCCTTCTCGGCCGACGGTCCAGTGTGCACGGTACCCGGATCCATGTCCCCCATGTCCGGACGATGGGAACTACACACACCGCCCCTCCCTCTTGCCGCAGACACGAGACTCATCAGGGCGTGCGTGTGTTGTGCCCGAATCCGCCTCCGGGGCGAGTTGTGAATGTGCAATGGGCAAATGCTACCGTCGCATTGGGCCGTGAGTAATGAGTTGTGTTTCCTCCCTTCTCTGCTCATGTCCCTTTCTCGCCTCCTGCGCAACAAAAATGCAAGTGCAGCCGACGTTGAGCTCGGGAATCTCGCAAATCTCGCAAATCTCGCATCCAACGCAGCCTCTTATACTTTTGCTCAAGAAATCTTGAGGCAGAGAAGCATGCCAAGACCAGCCGCGGGCCACGCTGCGGCTCCTTTGCACGCCAGCCCTTGAAACAGAGTATGAGGAATACGCACCCAGCAAACATGTCATGCCAGCTCCGTCCGGCCGAGATTGCCACTCAGTCAGTGACTGTCCCCAGTTTGTTTACTTTTGGCAACTTGACAGGCTCACGTTCTTGGAGGACATGGGTGTTCAGCACCGTGGACGCGTACGCCACCGCGCTTTGAAGCCCCAAGGATCTCGCCTCCAGGCGTGTCAAGGCTCAGAGCGATAGCGACGGGAGCCATGCCGACTGACTCGGCGCCTTCTCATGAGAACTGCTGTCTCGTGTGACACGAAGGAGGAGGAGGGGCAGGAAACACCAATCGAAAACTCAACGCATGATGACTGCAAGATCGGGCGGGTAGGCGAGCTACGCGGTTCGATCCCAGACGTGGGCCGGCGCGCGGGCAGGGTGCCTGTGTCCTTCGGGGCGACAGTGGGCAAAGGATGAACTTAATATTTCTAGGAGGCAAGAGGCAATTGACGATGTCTTCACACAACGCAAAGCTGCCCATGGTCTGGTCCCGCTGCGGCATTGGAGATTTTTAGCCTGGCTGGACCCCCCACCGGACAAACGAAAAGCAAAAAAAGCCCCCGGACTGCGGGTCAGCTAGCCTACTAGCCCAGCAGGCCGAAGATCGTGGCCCACCTCCCAGGTCCTGCTCCCGTGTGTGCCTACCCTCCCGCCGCCCCCTCCCGTCCCTGCCTCCCGCCGCCCGGCCCTTCTGCTTCCCGTAAGCCCCGTCGAGATCCCCGACCTGCCGCGCCGAGGCCATGACCCATTTTCGGGTCCGCATGAGAGCCCCGCATTTCTTTTGCAGCCGCCCACGGGTCGCCCTCTGGTCAAGGCGCGGTTGCCGATGAGACTCGGTGACGTTTTGGAAAGGACGGAGACGAAACCCGCCCAGCAGGCAATCGGAAACAGTCCTCACAAACCCGCATCCACCGGCGGTGTCCATGACTAGCGATGGTAGCACCGCCTGGCTGCAAGCAGAGAGACACGCCTGAGGGCAGACCAGCCACGGCGGGGTGTCAGGGTGTGGGACGCTGGGGGTTGGGGCTCAACCGACCTTCTTTCTCCCGGGAAACGGAAATGGCCCCCCCCCAAAACCTTCTAGATCCCAGAGGTCGGGCGCGGATTGGCCAGAGCCAATTCCCCTGGGTGCGACATGTTCATGTTGCCACATAACCTGTACCGGGCTGCCGATCACACATCAAGACTTGCCGCTTGATATTCTGGGAATAGAAACATGGCGGAGGAGCCACACCAAAAAGAATGTGGGGAATCGACCCATGCGATGGCGCTCCCGAGCAGAAAAGCGGCTCGCTGGCTTGCCCCGAGGAACCTGCTCGGGCTTCCCATCGACACCGTGCAGTCGGTCTGCAGTCCCAAAGGCCGGTCGGCCATCCCATCAGAGCTCGTATCTGCGCTGTTGTTCATTAGGGGAGGGCCGCTCCCTGGGACGCGCCTGTCAGATCCCCTGGAGGGCCGGTGAGTTGGAGAGTTGGAGGCATTGGACCCCCTTTCTCTTGCGTCAGATGCTTTTTGTGTTCTGCTGACAGGCGCCTGTCTCTCGGGTCTCTCAGCTTGTGGTCATGCTGCGGCAGCTCGTGTTCTGCCCGTCTGGGCGTGGGGGATGATGACGACTGCCTCTGGGCTGCCGCCAGCTTACTAAAAGCCGGCCGGCCGGCCGGCCGAGGCGCGTCTGGCTAAAACATAACTATGGCGTGAAAGTTCCACGAGCCCCCCGGCTGAGCCGCATTTCGCTGCCGCGGGGTGGAGACTGTTCAACAACCCAGATGGCCCTCACAGGAGAAAGTAGTCTGGGTAGTTTTGCTACTATGTAGAAGGCGTTCTAGGACCAAGCTGCCACCGGGTAACCTAGGGTCTTGGAGTTGATTGGCAATGCGTGGCACCGAGATTAGCATATTGCACTACTCATTTCTCGGAGTCTTCGTGCGTCGCAGTCACCGAGTTCGCACCGCTACATATTCCGCCCTGTGAGGTTATTCGAGAGCTAGCCAGTCTCGGGGAACTGAAGCTGATGCAAAGGAAATGAAGTGTCGGTTCCGCAGACAATCCTGCCGTGGCAAAAACAGAACACATACCTCCTTGATTGGGAACGATCCATTTTGAGATCCACCTGGGAGCTTTCCTTATGAATAGGCCAAGGGCATCGCCATTCTTGTTCATGCTGCTCGTTCCCTGTTTCGGTGTTTTTACAACACACAAGCATTCGGCACTTCCAGGGAAATCTGGGTACTTTGTGTGGCAAGTGAACATCGATCGGACTGCCTGACTGCTCATGCTGGCTGTGTGTGTGTGTGTGTGTGTGTTGCGAGGGGACAAAAACGAATGGCCAGGGGCCAGCCCAGGCCCGGACGCAAGGCCATGGGTCCTGATCTGCAGGAGCAGGGTTCAGGGCTCCTGCGACTCCCGTATCCCGAGCAGGTGTGCCTCGATTGGTGGTGTGGAGGAGCTTGTGGAGGTTGCATGCGGCCTTCGCACAAGCGATGACCGCACCGCAGCTCTCCTCCAACCTCCCCTCTTCACACAAAAGGCGTGGCCGGGAAGCTGAGCAGAAGGCAGGGGGAAGGGGGGAACGGCCACGAGTCCATGACGGAAAGATAATCGCAGATGGTGAACCTGATGACTTGTGATCCGGCAATCTCGTTTCCACTCTGCACGGCCTTGGCCCTACAGCTTGGCCGCAGTGGGTAGCTTCTGCCTGCCTTGCCTGCCTTGCCGCCAGCGCCTGGCCCGGATTGACACTTGACACATCATATAGCAGCAAACCTCCACGGGGCTGCGCAGGGCAGGCTGGGGTGGCAGGGCTGGGAAGATTGGCGCAGCGAGACTCGGGGAGTCCCACCGCTGACTTGGTCGTTGGGTCGTGTCCCTGCTCCAGCCGGACGCGTCTCTTTAGGCCACTGCCCTCCCTCCCTTTCCCCCGGCTGATCAAGAGAGATTCTGATTTGTTTTGGATCTAGAGCAGGCTGCTCAAATCCCGGCCCACCAGCGCGGCGATCTGTATAGGGCTGGAATGCACAGCCCGTCGTCTCGCACCCGCAGGGCCGCGGAGGTGTGACGAGGGACGTGGTCGTCCGGCCTGGCCCTCGACGCCCACTGGCCGGCCGGGGAGGTTGTGTACCGCGAGCCAGACCCGGGAAGGGCAGAAATGCAGTGTCTTGCCGCAACGATGCACGGGAAGGGCGCCACGAAGCCCCACCCCCGCCTGTGGTGGCCGCGATGTATCCGGACGCACAAGTGCAAGCTGTTGCCGTCTAGGGCCAGAAGGACTTGCGGAGCAGTTCTAGTATTTTTTTTTGTAGCCAGTGGACAGGAGTTATAGGCTGTATCATATAGACAAGCCCAGGACGTGCTGGACAGGCCGGAGTGGACTTTCTTTGAAGCTTCTGCGCACTAAAAAAAAACACGCAAATGAGGAGGGACTTGGCGTGGATGATCTGCAGACTATTGGGTTGTAGGTACCTGGGCATACCTCAGCAAGTCTCCCGTTGCGGCGGGAACAGCTTGGTCAAGGCATCTGACAACGCGCCCGTGTGCTACTCTACTACGGAGTCTCGCCGGACCAAAGGCGGCGGTGAGCACCTGCAACGGGTCTCTGGGCCACCCGAGGTGCCCACGGCGCAGGATCATGAGTGCCTCAATCCCATGGGTCGCAGGAGAGAAGTGTCCGGGCACGGCTGTACTGGGCTTGTGTGGCCGAAGCTTGTCATTTGGCATTGGCAATATATGGGGGCCTTGCGATGCCGATTCCACTTCGGCTACCACCTGCTCGGGGTGCGGGCGAGGTGCGTGTAGAACAACAGGCTTTCCGCTCCGCCAATTGCCATATGGCAAATAAAAGCCATGCGTCCCCCCCCCCCAATGGACCGCACCGCGGTGAAAGGGCTGGGGCCAGGCTGGGGGGCAGGCGACCAGCGACGCCACCCGTGGTAGAGGATGGACCGCGATGTGACCCAATTACAAAAAAAGGGGGCGGCGATGTGGCTTGCTGTGCCGCTTGCTGTGCCGCAAGAAGCCCCCGAGAGGAGTTCAAAGGCCGGGACGCGGGCAAGGCGGGAGCTCCCTTGACTGGGCTGGCCAGCGCCCGCCCGTGTCGTGTCGGAGAAAACAAGAGAAACAAAAGAAAAGCGGCGGGGATCTCGTGGGGCATTATTACGTCGTGCGCCGTTGCCCATTGACCACTTGTCCATGCCCTGCCATGGGCCATGGCAGCACAGCCGGAGCCGGGCAGTACCCCAGTCGGGACAGACAAGGAAGTTGAGGGCGAGAGGCGAGCGCAGACGAGCAGAGGAGAGGACAGACAGCACAGGACAGCAGGGCATGGCATGACAGTCATTTGCGGCCGTGGGTTGATGATGGAATGGGAGCTCCAGGCTGGCTCCAAATTTCAAATAAGCTTCTGGGTACGATACATACATAGTATACATAGTACAGTGGCAGGACATGACTGACAAGGTTGGCGCGAATGTACCGGGGCAGTACCTGATCTTGATCTGGATGAGGTGAAGTGCGCGCGGGTGGGTGGGTGTGATGCACAAGGGATTCTACCAAATGACCGCTTGAATCCGGCCGGTCGGTTCATCTGTACGTATGCCGGGCGAGAAGGTTCCAAGATCTCTGGCCTAGTGAACCAAAGTAGTTCGCCGGAACGACGGATGCTGTGCAACTGCTGCTGCTGCTGCTAGATGCCACTGATTGACTGATTGACTGACTGATCAAATCGCAGGCTGGATATTGCGGAAATGCGTGGTAGGTTAAGTAGACCTGCTGTACATGGACAGACAAGCTGTGCCCACCACCATCCCAGCCCAACGGACGGACGGACATGGGCAAGACCAACACTATTACTTTGCCCAACAGAGGAGGCCTGACAGGTTGGTGGGTAAATATTTGGCATGCTGCCAGGCTGCCCGTACTCGGTCGGTCGACCTTTGACCTGGAATGGCAGGACAGGCCTAGCATTAATCGCATCTCCACCTGGGTGGCAGGGAAGCATGCTCGGATCGGCATGGATGGGGCCCTTGGACCCCCGTCGGGCCATCGTGGTGGAAGAATGAATTGGCTGCATGTGTCCTGGCGCCAGTTGCTGGCGCTGGTGCTGGTGCTGTGTGGTGGTGCTGTGTGGTGGTGGTGTCGTGCTGGAGAAATATGGCAGCAGGTAGGCTGGTAGGTTGGTCTACCTACTAGCGCACGGGGGTCAATCGACGCAATAGGAACCGGAGCCCTGTCCGACCACAGTGAGAGGATCGGCTGAGCCAACCGCCAGAGCACGCCTTTCCCCTTCTCCTCGCTGCCGCCGCCGCCGCCGCCTGGACTGCGACTTGTGACTTGTGACTTTTGGCCTGCCTGACCTTGCCTGCTGTCAATCTGTCTGTCAATCAATCGCTCGAAGCAGTCAATCGATCAATCTCGCGTTTTTTTTTCTCTCTTGCTCTTCTCTCACCTTCTGTCCATCGTACCTCCCCCTTCACCCGCCCCAACGGTGCTTTTCTCTGCAGCAAAGCAACAAGCAGACAGCATCCTTCTCCCTCTTTCTTCCTGAGCGCTCCGTAGTTTCTACTGGTTTTCGTTGCGCTCGGGCTGTTCAGCACCGGTCAATCTTTCTTCTCCAAGACTCCTTGTACTGTGCCGTACTGTGCCTGTGCCTGCGCCTGTGTCTGCGTCTGCGTCCACGCCCGCGTCCTTCGTTTCTCCCCGACGAAACCCTCTGGCTCTGCGCCACTCGTTCGACCCGACGATATTCTGCTGCAGCGCCGTGTCACTCACACACCACCCACCGCCCCGGTCGCTTGCGAGCTCGCATTTTCAATCTGGCCCTCGTTCCATATTTCTTCTCCTCTCGCAGATTTCCTTGCTCTTTCTCTACCATCCGGAGGCTCTAATTTGGCGCCCGTCATTGGATGCAGCCTGACAACCACTGCTGCTACCACTACTACTACCACCACCATTACCACCGCCATCGTCGGACCACTTGTTTACTTTGTCTGTGTCTGTGTGTCTGTGTGTGCACACTGAATCTATCACGTAAGTAGTGCAGACCAATGCCATCCCCTCCACAACTGCTGCTGTCCGGCCGTCGGGCAGCAGCAGCACCAACAGCAGCAGCAGCCTGCTGCGATCCACGCACCCCTGGTTGCCCAGGCACCGCTCCAGGTGGCCGGCTGGGTCCGAACACTGGAGCCGACGATACTGCAATCTTCTCCGGCCTGTTCTTTAGCAAACCACCGTCGTCGAGCCTCGGAGCCCTCACGCGGCCCCAGTGGATGTGCTCATCCTGGCCGCCCTCACCTTGTGCAATGATGTCACGTCGTCCGTCTTCTAGGGGAAAAGCAGCTGCCAGTGACCGGCTCCATCAGCTTGCCAGAGCATGAAGGCTAACTTTGCACCCCCTAATATGCAGTCCACCGCCTAGTCGCGTCACAGTTGAAGCAAAAACCAAACAAAAAAAAGGACAAGACCTTCTCGGGCTTCTCCCGTCCTTCGACTCTATTTGACGGGTGCATATTATATCTCAGAGCCTTCGGCCGCTCCAACCTGCGCCACTCCCGCCTCGTATTCCGGGCTGGTTCTGACCCAACTCCCTACACCCACCCGAGGCCCCATAACCTCGCCCTCCCCAGCGCCGGCCATCAGCACCGTCACCTCGACTGCTCCATCTGCTGACGGGGACTCGAGCATTCATGGGCCGTAGTTGATCGTGTCAACTACCGCCAGTCTCGATTTCATATGCCTAGATTCGCGTTTGGCAAGCGGAAGTCAACCGCAGAGAGCGAAAATGACATAGCAGCACCGTCGTTCCGCGTTCTCGATCGTTCTGAGGTGGCTGAAGGCAACGGCAAGTCATTTGACGGCGGCGTCAGGTTGTCCGCAAAAACACATACTCTCCCAAAAACCACAGTTTCGGACATTTCGGTCGAAGACAACATCTTTGCCGATTTCAAGCCAAAGAACCGGTACGTTTTTGATCGCACTCCACCCCACTGGGTTCGCGGCTGCTCCGGCAGGACCTGCCACAGCAACTACTGCCTGTTCAATTTCCCACACGGACTGCCAATTTAAGTTTACGGTGTCTCAACTTGAGTCCATACCCGGCCCAGAATTTAATCGAAATGGGGCCTGAGTGGATACGGGGCTGACTCTTTCACTTAGTGGCAGCGGGTCGTCCAACACAACCAAGACCAACTCGACCGACAACTCCTCTCGACACAGCGCTGCATCAACCGCTCCGTCTTCTGCAGACTTGAATGGTCAAGACGATTGGAGACTGCCCAACAAGAGATCTCTGACAGACGCTCCTCAGCAATTACCCTCCACCAAACCAGGTCCGTCGGGTTTCCTCAAGTCGGCCGGACGATCCTGGTCCTTTGGTGCTTCCAAGAAACAATTGCCCTCGGTGCCCGCTGGTGACGAAGACGTGCCGATCACCCCTGCGGTCCCTGAACAGTACAAGAGCGGTAGGGCTAGGGCCACGACCAGCTCGACGGACGCCACCATCACCCCTCCCACGGTTGAACAGGACCTCAGCTTCGACCTCGGTGGCAGTTTCAGCAAGATGCTTCTCGGGTTTGACAAGAGATCTAGCGCCATGACACTAAAGGAAGAGAACGGGCGTCAGGTTCTACAGCCTCCAGCCGCCACTGCCGGTCGTCTCAACGCACCCTCGCCTATCCATATCGATCGTACGGCCAATGTCGAGGCCCCTCCGCATTCCTGGGCCAGCCACAACTCCAACGACAATCTCCTTGCTGGGAGCCCCCGCATCCCATCACCGACAAAAGAGAACACACCTCCACCGGTCCCGACACATGGGGAGATCCGACCTAGGGGCCCCGGCCATTCCAGCTCTGAGAATCTCCTGAAGAGGACTAGCGCCATCTTTAGCGGGCGCAGAAAGTCGATCAACAATGCCCTGGAGACAAATGAGGCGGACGACCTAAACACGTCTCTCTTTGCTGTCAACCGCTTCATGTCCGACGCCAACAGCAGGAGCGCGACTCCCATCGAGGTCGTTGGTGGACGGTACAGAAGGGACGAGGACACCTCTGGGCCCGGCTACCGGGTCGTTTCTCCGCCGACGGTTCCTTCCAAGTTGGACCAAGTAGATGACGACGAGAACATGTTCGACAACGTCCCTTTGAACTCTGAGAGATTTAGTACTCCGCGTCAGCCCACCCAGAAGCCTCCACAACCACCAATTGTTGAGACACCCGCCAAGAACAAGACGATGACTGCCTCCGAGTTTGAGAAATACCGAAAGGTTAAGGAGGTTGAGGAGAGACGAGCCGAGGTGGAAAAGGCGAAGGAAGAGGTTGACGACGGTGAAGATGAGGACGAAATCAACTATGACGACGACGAGGACGAGGCGGAGAAGTCCAAGCAACTCGCAAAGCAACGAAGAAAGCAAGAGGCTCACATGACGGTCTACCGCCAGCAGATGATGAAGGTCACCGGCGAGTCTCCCGATGCGGGCCCATCGCGGCCAAGCATGCAGGGGTCTTTGAGCACGCCGAACCTCCTCGTCCCGGACGCCTCGAGAAACTCATCGTCTGAGGTCTCTGAGGACGATGAGGAAGTGCCCCTGGCTATTCTTGCGGCTCACGGATTTCCCAACAAGAATCGACCTCCCACAAGGCTCACAAATATGATGTCAAACCCCAACCTGCGACAAGCAGCTCAGCCCAGCTTCCAAAGGCCAGGTTCAGCTGCGGGACATGGTCCGACGGCCAGTGGGTCCCTACCCCCTTTCGCCAGGGGGCTTCCACAGGACCCATACGGCTTGGTCAACGCCCCACCCCGGGAGAGCTTTGCACTGGGCGGTGGCGCTCCGGCGGGCCACAACTCACCTGTGCCGCCCGGCGGTCTCGTTGGCGTCATTGCCAACGAGGAGCGGTCGCGAGCTTTGAGGCGGGGTAGTCCTCAAGTGGCCCAGATGGACAACTATCAGAGCATGTCGCACGTGGGCCCTGGCGGGTTTGACCCTGTGCAGGGCATCCCCCAGCAAATGATGTACCCTCAGCAGCCAGCCATGCCGATGCTTTCGCCGCAAGAGCAGGCGCAGCTACAGCTAAATCAGCAGATGTCCCAGTTCATGCAGATGCAGATGCAGTTCATGCAGATGATGGCTGGCAATAACAGTAACAACGGCAACGGGCCGCCTCGATCCGCCGGCCACGTGGGCACTAATTCGATGGGTGCTGTGCAAGGGATGGCCAGCCCAGGTATGGGTATGGGCATGGGGATGCCCATGGGGATGGGCGTGGGGATGGACATGAATGCCGGAGCACGCGGTTCATACCTGGAGACGCCTATGATGGACCAGACCATTGGTGATGGCATACACGGCCGAACAATGAGCATGGTCCAGCCAAGCTCTTCATCCTGGCTCCAACCCCCCCAGGCTGGTTATGCAGGATCGATCCGTCAGCAGGGCAATGGTTACACACCATCCATTGCACCCTCTGAGCGTAGCAATGTCGGTCTTCCAGGCCGGTACCGTCCTGTCTCGCAGATGCCAGCCCCCGGCCCAGGAACGCCTGATCCGACCCGACAGTCCTCCATAACAGGCTCAGCTCTCAGCCCTCACAGCGATTCGCAGACGCTGCGGCCCGATGACAAGAGCTCGCCGAAGAAATTGGAAGCTATTAACCCAGCAGGCGAAGAGGCAGATGATGATGATGAGGAAGGTTGGGCGGCCATGAAGGCTAAGAGAGACAAGAAGAAGTCTTCTTGGAAAATGAGAAAGACGATGGCCCCAGGCGGTCTCGACATTGGCTCTCTTATCACGTAATAGGAGCATCGGGTCCGAGAAAAGAAAAGGATAAGTTGTTTGGTAGCGGAAGCGGGGGAGTGGAGAGCATGACTTTGGCAATCTCAAACGGCGAAGCATTTTGGCAGCATAACATCTCACGGCATCCAAAACATCTCCTACAGCATTTGGCAGTCATCTAACTCATCTTTCATCTCACCATCACTCGGGGCAAACAAAACTCTCGGAAAGAGGAAGCAAATTGTGCGCGTGTGCCTGCGTGTGTGGGTGGTGTGTATATTGCGGTACACGGGATTTTATCATCTTCATACATAGGCGTTGCGATTTTGGGTAGCTCGAGATGTATTTAAGGCAGGCAGGGTGGCAATTCCGGAACGAGATTATGATAGACATCCCTCGTAGTAGGGATTAATTCTAATTGGGCATCGACTTGAACCTCTGCTCCGTATCTGGTGGTGTTGACGTTCCCCACTGTCTCCATATACCATGAATAATGAGTATTGTCTATCATGTACGCCCCTCCAGTGATCGATGCAGTCCTCCTCGCCATCAACCAAGTGGCACTCGTATATTGTACGGCCCGGGTCGACTTGTGGCTCTGAACAGTGGGGAGACAGACCTAGGTAGCGAGCGGGAAGGCTGGCCATTTGTACTCATGAAGGGGCATGGCACACAGATAAGCCCGTCAGTCATCATCAGTGCGGAATCACCACCCGGCCGGTCCAACCTAGATCCTGTCTCTTGGTCTATTTATTTCGTATCAAAATATTACATCCTAGCAGGCATGGCGGACGCGTGTTGGCTTCCATCCCGGGGGTGGGAGGGGGGCGGCAACGCCGTTTTCAGGAACAGAAGCATGCCTCCTGCTGCTTTTGCCAGTGCACGGCCGCGTCACTGCCCGCGGCTTGACCATCACTATGAACAGCACGTGTAGGGTGCCTGTGCCTATCTGGGTGTATATAGGCGTGTCCCTGGCCGGCCTGCCGTGGTTCAACTCCCCTTTTCCTTTTTCTTCCTTTTTAGTACACTCAACCCAGCCCCCAGCCCCAGCCAGCCCGCCCGCTCGCCCCGCGCCGCCGGTCACCCAGGGCTCCATCCCTCCCTACGGCGACAACTTGCCGCCAGCCCAAGCCCGGCGCTTGCCGCCCATCTCGACGGCGGCGAGCCCCCAGTCCTCGCCGTGGTTGTGGCCGCCGGTGGCGACGCCGGCGCGGGCCTTGGCCTGGTCCTCGCTGAGGACGGTCAGCACGCCGAAGATGACGGGCACGCCCGTGTCGAGCTGGACGCGCATGAGGCCGTGCGAGACGGAGTCGGCGATGTACTCGAAGTGCATGGTCTCGCCCTTGATGAGGACGCCGATGGCGATGAGGGCGTCGAAGGCGGTGGACAGCGCGCCGGGCTTGCCGGCGGCCGAGGAGGAGGAGGGCTGCTGCAGGGAGGCCAGGTCCGTCGTGGACCCGCCGAGGAGGTCGCCGGCGCTGGCGCTCGACGAGGAGGAGGACTGGATCTGGGAGGCGGCGAACATCCTGTGTTGTTTGCGGGGTGGATTCAGCACACGTGCCAGGGGAACGTAGTCGCAAGCTGTAGTAGGGCCCCCCCCCCCCGGCCCCCAGGAGCTGGTCGGTGGTGGGAGGAGACGGTGGCTGACAGCAGAGCTGGGGCAGCACCAATTGAGGCAAGAAACTGGAAGAGGGTATATACAGGTGGCAGCTTACCGCTGGACGCCAATTGGCAACTCCCAGGACCCCGGGACGGACTCGACGACGATGTTGCTCTCCTGCACGCCGCACGCGAGCAGCTTCGCCTTGGTGCCCTCCAGGAGGGGGTCGATGATCTCGGCGTTCCAGCGGGCGTGGACGATGCCGATGCGCAGGCCGGAGCCGTCGTGCTGCTCTGGGGTTGGGCCCTTCATGGTGGATACGGGATAGCTAGGGCTGCACGGTAAGATGACCTTGTGGAGGGAGGAGTTCGAGATGTTGATTGAGCTGTTGGTATTGTTCGTTGAGCTGCTTGTTCGGCCCAGGAGGCTTGCATCAGTGTATGTATGTATGGAGGGTAGCTTGAGGAGGGCGCCGCAGGGACCCCCCGCAGTCGGCGGGGTGGTCTGGTACAACCCCGGCTTGTTATGTAAGCTGGCATGCTGTATTTTGACTTGACTCGTTCCATTGCGGTTGAGTTTCCCGGTTTAACTCCCATGTAAGATCTCAGTCACGGTCCCACATGATGATGCTATTGAGTACGAGCGAGCCGGAGCTTTCAGATCACAGGCAGACCGTTCAATCTGCCTGGCTCCTGACACTTCGGACCCTGCAAAGCAGACGTGCCTCAAGCGTGGACCCAAATGAGAATCGGACTGTGAGATCCTACACCCTAATATGGAGCAAGTGCTTCTCTTTCCGGTTTAAACGTTGATGTTCGCCAGACGCCGGACCCACGTCTGTCTGGCAGTCCTTCAGGCACCTAACGCGCCCGCTGCTTGCCGTCGAGGCTGGCGGGGTCTCCGACTTGGACTATGTGCTGGTGCTGTCAACCATGGGTGCGAGATGAGGGGGCGTCGAGTAAGTTGTGAGATGGAAGCCATGCGCTAAGTAGATACGCCGCTGCACGTAGACAGTAGCTCTGTCACCTTGTGGGCTTGTTGTGCTGCGCGTTGGCGGGCATAATCATTTTGGCAGTTCGGGGTGACGCAGGCTGTCATAACCTCAGTTTATGTGCAAGGGCAGTTGAGTTTTGAACAAGCTTACACCCGCCCAAACGAGGCTGAGCGATACCAGAAGGCTCATCGCTGAATGCGTGTTCCGGGACGGAGGATCGAGGTCCAGTTGACTAGAAAGCCTTGGATTCACCACAGAATCGTGATTTCCGGTGCAAGGCGCCAAGTCATGCGCCTTGCAACATCACCGATGGCCTGCGGCGGGTAGATCGCCAGCGTTTGTTGAGAGTTCGCTCAAGCCTTGTCCAACCGCCATGGCCAAAAGCAGCTACTTGACGTGGTAATACCTAAGCAGGTAGTCTTGTCGACGTGTTCGTATGTCTGACATGTCCGGCTATAAAGGCCTGTCGTGTAGCGACTGCATTTTGAATTCTCCGTTGATCCTCCTCATTCCAATACTTTCTTTTCCACAAATCTCTACTGCTGCACTCGTTAAGATCGAGTCTAGCAAGGCATCGAAAATGGGTCATCACCTCGTAGGCGGCGATTCCGAGTCTCTCGACGAGAAGGGACAGAGGGCCACCGTCGACGACCAGTCGCGCTGTCTCTTGGCGCCTCTCTTGCAGCTGTTCACGAGGTATCGGGAGCGGCGGGGGCAGCGAGATCTGCAGGAATACCTCCTCAAAATCGAGGAGAGGCGGGAATCTGTCCAAGAGAACCAGAAGAAGCTCAAGCGCAGCATTGACTATATGGGGGCTCGGTCTGTGAAGTCTGCGGGCGGAAGACGTGCAGCTTGGATGGAAGACGTGAACTCCGACCCGTGGGGGGGCCTTCACCGTCGAACATTCAGTACGAGCCACAGGTTCGAGATTGTCAAGACCGATTGCGCGACTGGTTCAGTGCTGGGGGCGAGTGTGGTACACGATCTTCGTACTCGTGAGGGACGCGAGGAGGCTTTCAAGTATTGGGAAGAAGTGTACCACAGGGATGAGAAAAACCTTGCTCTTTGGCTCACCCGGTGTGAGAAATGGTTCGAAAATTACCGGACCTATATCGAGTCTCCTCACCCGCATCAGCGGAAAGCCCTCCTGAACCGGCGCTACAAAGTCAAGTACTACAAGATCTCAGTGCAGAAACTTCCCAACTGATCGCGGTCATTATTGGGCTCCAGCGCATGCGGACAGGAAGACAACAATGCGGGGTACCGTCGATTGGATGCAATTGGTTGTTCAGCTGGGTGGGACAGACAGCAGAGGGCGGTGATCTCTTTTGACTTCTCACATGTTCGGCACTGGATATGAAATTCAATCTTTGGCTTTATGTATCCTGGGATGTTGGTCACCAATGAGCTCGTGCCTCTTGCTCTGAGAGCCACTTCCCCAGAAAGAAGGGGGAAATTGGCAGAGTATCGAGCGGAGGGCGTAAAGGTAAGTATATACAGAAATACCTACCTGGTTGATACGGAGGTACCTGAGGCATGTATGTAGGTTGCCCTCCGTTTCTGTTGTGGATGTGCGTAGCGGCCACAACCCGTTCCTTCCTCCCATATACCGCGGGCACCCTTTAAGGCTTTACCATGACGCAACGCAAACTTTTTGCGTGCCTTCCTGCGCCTGCCAGGCTGGAATACATCTGTAATTTTCGAATCCACCATGAAACTACACTCCCTAAAGAGTCCCCCAGTCCTCTCGCCTCCTCCCTGCTAACCAATGTACCTCTCCATGCCTCCCTCAGACTGTCCTGCCGTGGGGATCCTTCCTGAAATATTGACATGCCCAAGATGCCCATTGCTGCCCTTCCCGAGACGACGGTACGTCTTCTTGGCTCTGCAGCAGCCATCAACTCGCCGGTTGATGTGCTCAAGGAGCTCCTAGACAATGCCCTTGACGCAGGAGCCACCTCTATCGATGTTTTTGTATCGGCAAATCTCATCGACAGCATCCAGGTCAGAGACAACGGACAGGGAATCCGGCCTGATGACTACGACCTACTGGGCCGCATGGGCCACACGAGCAAACTCTCCTCTTTCGAAGAGCTCAGGACCGTTGGGCCCAGCACACTTGGTTTCCGGGGTCAGGCACTGGCCAGCATGAACACCCTCGGTCGCTTCACCGTCGTCACCAGTTGCGTCGGAGATCCTACGGCCACGAAGCTGGTTCTCTGCGCTGGTGTTGGCGGCATCGAGAGCCAACAGCGCGTGTCCGCCCCAGTTGGCACGACTGTGACTGTGGAAGGGCTCTACAAGGCCATTCCTGTCCGTAAACAAATTGCTGAGAAGCAGGCGCAAAAGAATCTCACGAAATCCAGACATTTGTTTCAAGCTTATGTGCTGGCGAGACCCATGGTCCGGATTTGTCTCAAGGTCTTGGGAGGCGACACCAAACAGACCTGGTCCTATTCTCCACGCCCAGATGCCAACATCAGAGAAGCGGTGGCTCAGATATTCGGTTCAGGCGTCATGTCAGAGTGTGTCGAGGTGACAGCCACTGGTGCAGACCCAGAGAGGGGACATAACGCCGGTGATGGGTCACGAATGGCCATTGAGGCTGTCTTGCCCAAGCCAGATGCCGACTTGTCCAAGCTATCCAGAGGCCCATTCTTCTCCGTCGACTCGCGTCCCGTCTCAACTTCGAGTGGCACCATAAAGAAGCTCCTGTCGAATCTAAAAGATCACTGCAAGAAATCTCTAGAAGTGGATGCTGAAGACAAGAGGTTGAGTGATCTCTTCTGCTGCGTCAATGTCAAGTGTTCTCCGGGCAGTTACGACCCGAATGTCGAGCCGTCGAAAAGCCAGGTCCTCTTCGCAGACGAGTCTCAACTGCTCGAAGTGTTCGAAGAGCTATGTTCAAAAATCTACCAAAGTCGACCGGCGGGTGCCTTTGTGACGATCGAAAAGAGGCCACTCACCAGACGACCACAAATGAGAACACCTCCGCCGAGTAGCGATGGACCGAGAAGCCCAACGCCTCTAGTCGGGCCACCGAATAACCCAGCTCTCAATCCGGAGGCCAGTATAGAGCCACTGGCGAGACCCAGAACACCAAAGCCCAAACCGGCAACACCCACCCCTACTGCCATGACACCCACACCGACGATACAGACGCCTGGCCGAAATGGTGCCGCCCAGCGGCGTTCCTCTCCAGAAAAAAGCCGCGGTTCGCACATCGTCGAACTTACCGTGTCGAAACAGGCAGGTGCGTATCGCCGTCAAGGTCGCAAGCGGAAGTTCGTCGTCAACATGTCAGCGGACCCAGACCTATCATCGGATGAGGAAGCCGAGACCTGCAACTCCCAAGATACCTTTATGCAAGCAGAAGAGCCGTGCGACCCTTCGAAGGAAGCCTTGGATCCTTGGATCATTGCTAAGATGACCGCCAAAGCGCGGCAGACAGCCGCCGGCGATACCGCCGCAGATAGTGCCAGTCGAAGTCTTGTCACCACGAAACAAGCACATGCTCTAGCCGCGAGCGCTGATCATTCTGATGAATTGCCGATTCTGGGGGCCCGAAGAGGTGCACCCAGGGACCTTGATACACCTCGAGTGAGAAAATTCGCGAACGCGCACATGGAGCGTCGTCAGGAACCTGACCCCCGATACCCTGTCCCATTGGCTTCAAGGGATCCAGAGACGACTGATCGGAGAGCAGCTTATGATCCGCCGCCTCAGTCACCTTCACACATAGGACGGTCTATCGGAAGACGCAGACTTCCCGATTCCAGGCCCCAAAGAGACATCATCCAAGAAGGCATTGATACAGATGGGCTCCTTCAGACTACTTTGTCTTTTGGTGAGCAGGCAATGCCAAAAAATGGCCAAAAAGTCCAGGAGCAACTTCATGTCAACGATATCCCTACGCGACGAAACCCACCATTCCGGAGGCCCAAGAGAGTCCAGAGACGGGGCTTAGATCACGCTCCACGGGATGATTACACTGTTGGTGAGCGTCGAAATTATCGCAAAGAATATCTAAATGATAACGCAGCCGCGAAAGTTCCGATGAGAGACAACGACTTCGGGTCTCCTTACTCACCGAGTCCCGCCCCTATGAGTTCTGGAAACAGCCATGTGGACCGTTTGTCGACTATTCGAAAGCCAGACCGTGGGTATACTAAGCCCAATACCTTCGATGGGGATCCGCGGAAATACCTGGCGGGAAGACAGCGTTCAGAGGCAGCACATCGAAGAAAGGGCCGACAGTCCATCAAAAGGACCAAAACTGACAGATTGCCGCTGGAAAAGGTTCCCTCTGGAGACGGGACCAAGCACCTCACGCTGAGACTAGACTACGAAAAAGCCGAGCCCTTCAATGCTTCGCGAAGAACTGGCTCCTTGGCCGCTTACCGTGAGGGAGTGCCTTTCGGCGTTGTGATGACATTGGAGGACGTGGATGACCTCCAGTGCAGACTGCAGGCTGTCGTGACCGACTGGACAGAGAGGACGTTTGGTGAGAAGGCGGACGTCGAAATCGACCTTCGGGAGGCAGTGAAAGGAACACAAGTGGCCGCTTAGCCAAACGATTGCTACAGCATATGGAAACAGTTGTTTCGAGAGTACTCAGGTACCAATGAGATCATGTGCTGGGAGGGTATGAGTAGGAGCAGCATGGACAATATGCAGGATTTTGCTGAAGTCGGTAAACGTTTGTTGACACCTCGTAGCCAAAATCAAAACAGTAGGTAGCTTTGGCCCTTTCCCGTAATGTATGATGAGGCTCGGACGTCCCGCGTGTTCACCCAAGACTGTGATTTCGGGTTGCTTGCGAGCGACCTACAGGGATCGGTGCATGGCCGAAAAAGGGAGCACCACTTACACGGCCGGCACCACTCACTCCAATGGCGTTCTTTCAACTGGGATGCTTGTTGATTCGATGATCGCCGTTTCGTTTCGATCTAGGCTCGGGTGCATACCGCCTCTCTGTGTGAGGCCACTTGACCAGTGTCAATGCCAGGTTTTGTGCATTTGTTGGTGTATCTTTATGTTGACGGGAGTGCGCTATTGGACGGGATGAATCTCGTATTTGAAGTGGTGATGGCTGACAGCATTGGGGATATGGGGACGGACGGGGTACGGGGGTCCAAGAGGTAGCCCGAAGCGAGAGGGCAGTCAGAGCGGCGCCTAGCGGTTGGAATCTTTGAAGAAAAAGAAGGGGATCGACAGCAAGCGAGGGGAGCTTCCCTCTTCCCTCCTGGCAGCAGTGGACGGGAGGGTTTTCCACAATTTTCCCTGCCGCGAGGTTTTGGAGGCTCCCGGGCCCGCCCAGCCCACCTTTCCAGCTGCCCGCCCTGAGTGACAGCTTGGTCGCGAGAGGTGCACACACAGGAAGGAGATCGCCGTTGCGGCGGATGTGCAGCCGTCGGCGACAAGGAGCCGCCTGGGGGGCTCGGGGCGGTGGTGGATACCCCACGGGTGGTTTATATGGGGCCATCGAAACCCAGGGCGAGGGGCGGACTGCTCTTGTTCCTCTCTGCCCTGGTCGGGTGCCGCTGCTGCTGCTGCTCAAAATAGAATACACCAAGACGGGGGACTGATAGACAGATATCCCCCCTCTCTGGGAGACAGCCGGATCATCATCATCTTCCGCACGGGCGACGCCAGTCGTGCGCGCGCGCGTGCGTGCACGGGTTAGCGGCCTCCCGTGAGGAGGAAAGCCAAAAGAGAACCCGAGGAGCTGGTTCGTCCTTGTCGCCGATGCTTTGGGGGGGACGGACGGCGTTGACCCTTGGCACCAAAGGATGGCGCGGAGGATCGAAGCCATCGAAGATTCCTTTGGGGTCTTCTCGTTTTCTCGTTTTCCTGCTTCGGCATTTGCATCCAGCCAGCCAGCCAGCTAGTAGACTACTATGGTTGGGGGCGTAATTTTTACCCCCCTGCTTTGTACCGTCAGGGGCCCCTGTTTCCGCCACCATACTAATTCTGGTGTAGTACGAACTTCTGGCCCACCCGCCTAACAGAAATTTTCTCGTCAGCACTCGAAAAGAAAAGCAACTTGCCTCTATCGCCAACCTCGTCGTCGCCCTCAAAATGGCACGCCCGAAGGGCTATTCGACACGTCAACTGACCTCTGACGATAAGAAGCTTATCCGGACCCTCCATTTCGAAGGGAAGTTGTCCCGAACCGAGATTTATCACCGCTGCGAGAAGCGATTTACGCCCTCTCAAATTCGCTATGCCCTCCGATCAACCGACGACGATACCCACTGGGACAAGCGTGGGAGGCCCCCTGTACTGACTGACGAGCAATCTCAACGCCTAATTACATACGTTACTGGCTCGAAGCTAGGTCGTCGGGCCTCGTGGGCCCATCTATCCCTCCTCTCGATCATAATTATCGGCATTCAAGTTAGCTTTTATTGCATACGTTCAACGCTTCGCCGCCTTGGCTACAAACGCTACGTTGCTCGACGAAAACCACCCATCACCGAGAAGACCCGTCAGGCACGCCTTGCGTGGGCTAGGGACCACGAGAATTGGACTGCTGAGCAGTGGGCGAAGGTTCTCTGGACCGACGAAACGTGGGTGACTGGAGGGCCCCATCGGAAGCAATACGTAACCCGCAAAGTCGACGAGATTTGGCACCCTGATTGTATCGTCGAAAAACACCAACGGAAGGGCGGCTGGATGTTCTGGGCCTGTTTTTCAGGCGTCCCTGGCCATCAGAAGGGGCCCTGCCTCTTCTGGGAAAAGGAATGGGGCACTATAACAGAGGAAACATATCGTCAACACACAGTCCCTCTCATCGATGGCTGGATCACGATGTGCCGGCGCCAACTACAAACGGAGCTTATTCTCATGCAAGACGGCGCCCGAGCCCATACTGCAAAGGGTACACTTGAGGACTTGCAAGAAAGAGGAGTAACGATAATGGTATGGCCGCCGTTCAGCCCAGACCTCAACCCAATAGAGACAATTTGGTGCCGGATAAAGGATTATATTGAAGACCAGTACGGGCATATCGAGAAGCCCTCGTATGACCAGCTACGGCAATGGGTACGCGAAGCCTGGGAACAAATTGACGATAGCTTCATTGAGACGCTTCTTGCAAGTATGCCAGAGCGTTGCAAGGACGTAATTGCAGCAGACGGTTGGCACACGAAGTGGTGAGAATCAGGCTATAGTTTGGTATACAAATTGGGTAGGGATCAGCAATGTGGGGCTCCGAGTGACATGACTAGGGGGTTTTATTTCCTGGGTTGACCATAGTA
>LJJS01000024.1:0-45185 GCA_001447215.1 Diaporthe aspalathi
AGAACCACGTCGCCGCGCCAATGACCAGCGCCGCGGCGACGACCACGGCGACGGCTACCCCCGCCTTGGCGCCGTCCGAGAGGCCGCCCCGCGACTGCGACACGATGGAGACGCCGGACCCCGTCGGGGTTGGCGCGGAGGAGGAGGAGGAGGAGGAGGTGGTGGCGGCGCGCGTGCAGATGGCCTGCGAGTCCGAGACGGCGCACGCGTACCCGGCGCCGCAGCACCCCGTCGTGGTGGCGACGCCGAGGCCGCCCACGGAGCAGGGGGAGTCGCCCTGGCGCGAGCAGCCCGAGGGGATCATGGTGGCGACGGTGGGGCCCGCCGCCGTCGAGGTGCTCGTGCGGCCGTAGTCGAGGCACTGGCCGCTGCTGGCGCAGTCCTGCCCGTACGCGCAGCACCTGCCGCCCATGGACTGCGGGCAGAGGTAGCTGTTGCTCACGCAGGGGCGGTTGAGGCAAGCGGCGGCCGTCCCGGCGGACGCCGGGGACCCGGGGGAGGTGGCCGTCTGCGTGGTCGTCACGATCGTGTAGTACTGGTTATCGCTGCAGGGCAGGCCGCAGCTCGAGCCCAGCGGGCAGCACTGGACGCCCAGGGTCTCGTTTATGACGCAGTAGGCGGTGTTTGCGCAGCACTGTGTTGAGTTCACGTCGGAGCCTGGCGGGCGGCGCGGTGGGCTGGTTAGCATCTCTCTCTCTCTCTCTCTCGCCCTGACCTTCTCTCTACATCGTTAACCCTCTCCCTCATTCTTTGGGAGGCGGGTTGTGTGGCCTATAGAAATGGTGTTGCTCACATGGATGCTCATTTTCGCCACAGGTGCCGTCCCTCTTCGCCAACGACGGCGAGTGAGCAACGGCGTCGAAGGACTTCTTCAAGAGTTCGGGCATGGCTCCAAAACCCTGCCATTCTTGCTGCGCGGCCACATGTTTGATAACCACGCACAGAGACGCGAAGGCAAATGTGAGTCGCATGGTGAGTGATGAGCTTGATCCCTGCTAAGGTTGACCATCGGGGCTGAACAGTCCCCGGTTCAGGACACAGGGGGTTGGCTCTGGTAGCAGCTCACAACACGTCTATCAATAAGAAGAGAAATTATCGCTTTGCGCGGCGTTGTGGAAGCGCAGACGTAAGGGAAATGAGGACGAGAAAGAAGGTCGCAAAAGAGAAGGAGGGTTCCACTCCGGAATGGCGGCCGGGATGCGACCCCGAGGTGCAGGAGGCGTTCGGTCGGCACGAGGGCGCTATAGCCTCTCGCCATCTACTGCTGTGTGAGATTCGGGAGGTCACCGGATTGGTCTGGACTCGCTCAGCCAGCAACTCGATGAGGCGGGGCGAGCACTCAGGGCAGGGGTGGGGTGTGTGTGAGTGTGTGTGAGAACACTGGTTCAGGGTACCTGTCAAAAGAGGG
This sequence comes from Diaporthe aspalathi, assembly GCA_001447215.1. NCBI lineage: Eukaryota > Fungi > Ascomycota > Sordariomycetes > Diaporthales > Diaporthaceae > Diaporthe > Diaporthe aspalathi. Next base: position 1,409 of record LJJS01000024.1, read on the forward strand.
TGTAAGCAATAAGATGTGGCGCGAATCCTTCTACACCTTTTTCCTCCGGTACTCTGTCCTACCAGCCCAAATAGGGTGGTGTGAGAGTGGGGTGCGTGAGACGAGCCCTGCTCGACACAACTCAGAGACAAAAGCTGAAGGCCCCGTTGGGACCGGGTGTGCGTGGTAAGGTGGCACTCGTGTATGCACGTTGGGGGGGATTATAGTCTGCTGTGCTGCCCTCGCATCCCTCGCCGTGATGGTGCATTAGCGCCGAAGAAGGACCTGCAGGGCACGCCCACCACCGACGCGCAACACCACACCGGCTGTTCCAATGGGGCAGGTTGGTCTTGCTGCAGCGGCGATCTTGTACACATCTGCACGGGAGGAAGGCAGAGGCACCCGATGAGCCGATGTACCAAGATCAGGAAGCATACGATTGTCCCAACGTGCGGGATGCGGATATGCGTTGGCCAAGGACGGGACGTCGTCGGCGGCGATGACATTGGCCGAGGTTTAGGCGGCCGCTCGAGTCAGGGTTACACCCTGTAGGCGAAGTCCTGTTCGTTGCCTGGCAATCCTTCAGCCAGGCTACACAACCTGTCCTTCAACCCGGCAGGATACTGCAGAGCCGAATTTCGTCTTAAAATCTCCTGCAGAGCCTATATGGCTTTAGCGATGATGGTGGCGTCTCTCGGGCAAGGTACGCTGCCCTTGTTTATCGACACTTTCGATCAGCTAGTTATCAGAGAAATGTCAAGCTGGGCTCAATGACAGGGCCTGAAGGATCGAACTGCGCAATTAGGAGCATCATAGCCTTGGAAATCAGTGGGGGATATATATGGTACTTCGATCCGCAAATGCTTCCAACATACATCCTTATCCGTACAAGCTGCATCAGATGAGACCATAGAGTCAGTGAGACCAACGAGAATCGTATTGAAATATCTTAACACAAACCTCGCAAAGGAGTCAGAAAGAAGCGCTTGTCAAGTCCGGATGTCAAGAGCCTCAGAGGTGTTGTCTCCGCCTTCAAGATTTTGCACAAAGACCGACTGGAACACACAAACGTGAAGCTGAACAATGCCTTGGTCAACTACAGGTCTCAATCTCACTCAATAAATTATGACATGCAAATTGGTGACCTCGGCGGAGTGGTGAATCAGGATCCTGACTTGGCCTGGACAGGCCGTCTGATTGGTACCCGTACCTGCAGGCATCAGCCGAAGTCCTGAAACTACACTGTACTTGCAACGGAAACTGCCGCCGATGTCTGAGGAGCATCTTCTTTCCAGAACCATCTTCTGAACCACTTTTCCCGCTGTGAGATCATGCAGAAGCCGAGATCTAGCACGGCTGGAAGGAGACATTTGAATTCCTGAGTTCTGGTCATGGAAATAGCCCTTCCCGAATCCTCAGCCTGCTGTAGGGCGGTTTTGCAATCGAAGGTTCATACCAGACGAGGTTCCTTTCTGCTATAATCATTCCCACAGGTACGTTTTGGCGAAAAGAAAGACACACGAACCTTTTCGTTCCCATGACTGCCTGGGTCTGATTTTTAAGGTCTGAATAAAATGCATCTCAGAAGTCTTGCACGGCACTGAGTACTACTGAAAAGACCACGGCATTGGTGCACTTTTGAAGCCACCGTAAACCTTCTCAAGTGGTGCCATTGATCCAGGAACATACACTGTATTCGGCTGTGGATAACTTTGTATGGCGCATCGTGCATGCTATCTTCTCGTGAGTCTCCAATCTTTCGAATCCAAAAGGCGGACAGTTGAATGGATGGCAAGAGCGCAATATTGGTACTTCTTAGACATTCGATTGCTATTGCAAGTTCGGCCGCACGATGACGATGGCGACAGAGCTGGTGATTCCGGCTTTTTAGCAATGAATTCAACCACGAGTGTAAATTGATTGGTTGGTGGGTTCTGCAGGGCCAGAAACGCTAAACTGTAGAAGTTATTCATAACCTCGCCGTGGAGACAGCCTTTCTAGGGAGACTGCAGGGAAGACCGCCGGGAGTTTCTAAAGTTCCAGCCGCATCCTACGCAGATTCATGTGCCTGCGAAGACAACAGAGCATGCCGCTTCAATTAAACGTTGCACCATTGATCAGGCCCGATGACCTAATCCATCCACGAACAATCGATCACGTCTCCCTGTGTCACTTCAGTGACACACCAAAAGAGAGTAGATACATCCAAGGCTGAAGAAACATCCGGGGAAAAGTGGAGAAAATGTTTGCGTGTTGCCAAAATGGGGCACCACCGAGTTACCCATATTCACTCCGCCTCACACGAGACAAATGTTAACACAAGGTTATTTGAATCCATATATGCCTCGAGTCAGCGAGACGGACATCAATTGGCACAGTGAAATACTGATGTGTCAGTAATAAAGCGACTTTTCCCGTGTATACCTAGGTAATAATCCCAGCAGAGACAATCCTGCCAGCCGCCAAGTCATCACAGCCCCCTGAACTGCAGTCGACCTACGCGAACGCGATCCGGCCCGGCCGATCGAATGAATGAGTGTAAGTATCCATATATACAAATGGGTGTGATATTAATTTGTACATATCACCTGGGGCTCCAGTCATAGTGATATATCCTCCGTTCGTTTTAGGGGAAAATCTGTGAACCCCCTGAAAGTACTTGACTCTCTGTGAGTTAGATTGCAGCGGATGGTGATCAGTGATCATACCTTTTTCAGCTCAGTGACACTGGACGGGATGTCACGGTCTCTTACAAACGGAACTTCCCGAAGGCAAAGACGGCAACAACACAACAATGCGGTTGACCACCACAAAATCCCTTCCAAGCGTTCTCGTTATGCTTCAATGTCCTCGGTAGCACAACTCATGTGTTTGGAATGACAGCCGGCATGGAGAGTACCTCAAGAATCAGTTGAATATTGTATGACTAGCGATACGAGATGTTGTCGAGCGCGTTGATAGCAAGCCCTGTCAGTAGTATCGGCCGAAAAGGGATGCGCAAACTACTTAAGGACCTGGGGAGCGGCCCCGCGCGGTACGCGTATCCATATGGTAGCCCTGCGGACAAGTTCCGAGAGACCCGGTGCCCTGGCACACTCGTCTAATAAATACATGACTCTTGACCTCAATTCTTCACGGACTCTAGTCTAAGTCAAGTTTAGCTGGACCCGGCAATCCCATGTCAAGCGAAGAGTTCTTGGTGGCAGGACTACAGGTTTGTCAGCGACGTCAGTGGGCTCGTAGTATCCGAATCCATTCAGCTTTTACCTTGATGCGACATCGAACGGGGATGCGCGCGTATTCAGCGTACGTGCTGTGTCACCGCAGAGCTATTGTGGTTCGGGAAATAACTAAGCCTCAGTGGATGCCGCGCGGAAGATCGTTCACGCGGGTGGCTCTGAATATAGGCCTGCCCCGGTGATGCCAAGAGAGTCGAGACTCCAAATAGGCCTGACGACATGACTTACTCGGCGTAACCGATACCGATACCGATCACAGAATCAGATTCCAGAAGACGATGACATTTGCTTTTATTGGTGTCTTCACGATGAGTTGTCGTGTGTTCTGTATCCTCACGTCGCGAACCCTGGGCGCAATACTTGATACCTAGGTAGTCTTGCTGAAGTTTTGCGGGCTGAGTGCTGGAGTAGAGCCGACTCAGGCTCCTGCAGTCAGCCATGATTAACTACTCCAAGAATATTTCATTCATGCCGTTCCTTATCTTCATCCCAGTCTCTCGGTTGGACTTCACGGGCCACGTCTTTCGGCCCTCGTTCCCCTTACAGAAAACACACCATGCCTAGCCACAACGACGCATTGATACTTGCCAGAGGCTCCATCCGCAGCCCCTGATTTTACCAAAGCAATATCGCAGGCATAGTGCTATTTTGACCATATGTACATGCCCTCGTGGAGCCATTCCTACCTTTCCAGTGTAGTTTGTGTCATAATGTATATTAGACCCATCCTGAAAGCGCCGTGATTATATCGGGGCCGACTGGGGGAAAGTACCCATGTATGGTGGGACAATTGCCCAAAGAGTGAATTGGACGTTGCGATACTGTTCATATTAATCATGCGTTCGTGCCCTCGCATTTCGTATAAAAGCTCAATGCCGCCTCCATTATCACGGGAAAGTCAATGTTCGAGTAGACATCACTTCGCTCTTTACCACGCTCTTTGCCTACAATCCGGACGCCTCGTTCGCTGTTGCCTTGCTGGCCCCATTCGTTTTTGTCAACACTTTAGCTTAAGATGTACAACATTGCCATCATTTTCACTGCCCTTTTGGGTATGACGCAAGCTGTCTCTGCAGCCTGCACCAATCCAACTCAGCGGAAGGCATGGTACGTCGTGTCCTTGCAGAAAGATCAACTGAACCCCTTGGCAAGCCATGTTGTACTGACAAATTCTTCCAGGTCAACCTTGACATCCACTGAGAAATCGGACTACCTCAACGCGACTCTCTGTCTGATGGACCCTGTCCGGTCGCCGTCAATCTCCCAATACGCTGGCTCCAAGACTGCTTGGGGAGACCTTCAGGTCGCCCACGTGGCTCAGGTCCAGTTTATCCATCGCGTCGTAGGAATCTTTGTGCCCACGATAGTCCTGGTCTCCTGTGTTCCAAATACTGATCCCGTCTTTCGGTACTTCTAGGGTGCCTTCCTTCCATGGCATCGGTGGTTCATGACAGTACATGAAAACCTCCTGCGTGAACAATGCGGGTTTACCGGACCGTTGCCGTGAGTAGAACCTTCGGTTGTGCCCAAGCAGTTTCGGGGGTTGACGAAGACACTGACGAAACCACAGTTACTGGGATGAGCAGGCTGATGAAGCTGCCGGGCCCCTGACCAATGCCAGCATTTGGGGCAGCGACTCTACCACCTCCTTTGGGACTGGTGCCACCGACGCCAAAGGCTGTCTTGTGGACGGGCCTTTTACCAGTCTCACCTATAATCTCAACGCTCAACTTGAACGAGGCGCCGAGCAGTGTCTCTCATACAACTTGAAACAGGCTCAGTTTGAACTTGCTGCTCAAGACATTGTCGATGCTTGCAGTGCTCTCGAGTCCTACGATGATTTCAATAACTGTATCGGAGGCTCACCTCACACATCCGGCCACTTCGCCATCGGAGGCACTGTAAGTTCTCACAAATCCCATGTCTTGCCCGTCATACTGCCATGGACTGACCGGAACATTTCAGATGGATGATGTATCCCTTTCCCCAGCCGATCCCCTGTTTTTCATGCATCACACAAACCTGGACCGTATCTGGTGGGAGTGGCAGAGCCTGAACGAGTCTCGACTCACGGACATGGGCGGTGAAAATGTCGCACAGAGCACTATCCTGGTCCAATCCCAGCCGAAGAGTCTGCCCGAGTCGGCTTTTGCTCCTTACTTTGGGGACAATGGGAATGAAACTACTCTGGACCACGTCATGTGGATGGCCGGTCTTGCTGAGAACATTACCATCCGCGAAGTCATGGACGTCAAGAGCGATGCTATCTGCATTGAATATCTTTGAGTGCTGTGAGATCCGGTTTCGGGGACCATTCAATGTTGCGTGCGTTGGCGTCTCAAAGAGAACGGTCACTATGGCACTCCTGCAATCAACCACACATTTCTAGCCTCTCTTCAGGCTCGAAACAGGCGTTACAAAGAGTCTTTTAGCCAGATACAAATTTTTCTTCAAATCATCAAGACCATGTAAATTTCTTGCAACTGGAAATAGCTCCGAAGTCTTAGAATAATTTGGCATGCTTATGCTCAACAACATACGCCCAGCCCCGGACCTGTTTTTATCAACAACGATGCCTTGTTCGTGGATACGGAGGAATATACGTTTCTACCAGTACCTAGATCTGCCATACAAGCATTAAAAGAAAGTTCTAACAATAGTGACATCAGATGCAAGAATAGGTCAAAAAGCATGTATGCATGTCAGCCTTTGTATGCAGTTTCCTTGCTTTGCACTTCTGCTTCTGCATCTCTGCTGAGTAGGCATCTTATATCATTGGCCTTTCCCGTGAAGCACCCTACAAGATTTAGTGGCGTCATGTGATAAATTGGATGCATCGCATTGTGGTGGACACTCCAAGGTCTTGAGTGCTGACGCGTTATTTAACTCGAGAAGGAGACCAGTATACAGGGAACTGAGGCAGTTGGGCCTTTGAGGCGCCTGAGGCAGAAACGCAGAAAGATGCAGAAAGAGATAGCTCTTGAGAGAGAGAACAGAAGAAAGTCTATTTATGGGCGTCGCACTGTCCACTAATTCTCACTCTACAAAACAAACAAATTTCTTTCCGGAAACAGACCCAGTCCTCAGGAGGCTGATTCCGTCTTTGACCCCTTCAAGTCCGCCCTCGAGCAATTGCACTGGATGCGCTCGCAACTTGGCATCATCCATGAGATTCTGGAACACCTGATACCAGCCCACTGCGAACTCGTACACCTCAGAATCTCCCTCAAAAGCGTATCCCTTATCCAAAGAAATCGGTTGCCCGAATATCTCAAGTGCGTATACAAATTTGGCTTGGACAGCCTTTCGCGTTTGTAGGTCCTCCGGACACAGCTCAAGTGAGGCATACTTGCCACCCATGCGCCCTATTGCAGCATAGCAGAGTGTTATTGATTCTTTGTCAGTGATGCAGTCAAGCGCATATCGCAGTTTGTTGCCAGACAATTTTCGAATACTACTGGCAGTCTCCGAATCCGAATAGTCAAAAACAACTTCAGCTCCGTATGACTTGACGAGCGAGAAGTTTCTGGGTGAGCATGTGGCGATGGGTGTGTAGCCAGACCTGGACTGCATGTCAGTATCGGACATTCGCGGGAGCCAAGGCAGATAAAATTAAAGTCATCTCACAATTTCAGGAGTTGAAGAGCCATCGTGCCAGTTGCAGTACTTGCCCCATACACAAGAACATAGGCCGGGCTTCCAGTTTGCAGGGGATGCCTTGGCGATGCAGGCAAGTCCAAGGACCTCCACAATGCCAGGCACATAGACGCAAGAGCGCATCCAAACGTCGCAGCTTCCTCCACCCTCATAGTCTCTGGGACTTTATACACAAGCTGTGCCGGAGCCCGCAAGAACTCGGCAAAGGCACCGCTGTCTGGCGCGGCCGGATTCGAGCCGTGTATGAAACCGCAGACCATGTCTCCAACGGACAAGTCCGGCCGCAGCACAGCAGCCTCGGTGTCAATGCGCACGACCCTACCGACGAAGTCTATGCCAATTGTGGCGCCGGCTGAAGGGAAATTCTTCGGCATCTTGTGGTCGAATGGGTTGAGGGCCACAGCTGTGGTCTTGACAAGAATGGTCTTGGATAGGAGAGCCGGAAGCCCAACATCGTTGGCGAGGACTGGTTGGCCGGCCTCGTCTTCGATGATGGCGCGTTGATAGCTTGGTAACGGTTCAAAGTCTGTCATTTTCAAGATATACACGCGTCACTACGAAGACACTCTGGTATCGGTAGTCGTAATCAGGTCAAATTTTCATCGGCCAATGGTGGCAATCCATGGCCTTAGTTAACCGCTTCATGTCCCCTATTTCTAACCTGTGTTCTCCCATCGACACATAACCAATGGCATAGGGAGTCGATGAAGGCTTACTTCCTCGTTGTTACTCTGACTCGAGAGACCCACAAGGGATGGTCGCTCGGAAATCAGTGTGAAATCCCCTGCGGCGGTGCTCGACTCAGCCTACAGCGGGCCGAATGGAGCCGATTTTCAACTCACAAGCCGAGGCACGCCTTATCCGGGCATGCTTGTTCGGAAGACTATGGATGCATCAGCTGAGACCTCACTAATACTGGAAAGTCAGTGGAAGTTAGCATAACCGGTGAGGTGTCATGTGCACAGCGCGGAAGGGATCAGTTCAAAGGCTTGGGATCTACTCATCGTTAGGTTCTCGGATATCTACTCGATCAAGATCTGCAAGATACACTTTAGGAAAATACAAACGCCGGGGTATAGGCTGCAACCTGACTTGGGTCCATAGGGCTGCCAGGGGAAGATTCGTATCCTGTAGACTCCGACATCCCGAAAGCCGGTTTTCTGAGACCGTGGTGAGTCGATGATGGGGCTCATACCCTGGGGAGTACCCTGAGCGAAGCCACAATAGAAACAGGTTGAGGGTATCGTGGCCCCGGTGACTGCGCGGGTGGATCTACCGCGTAATGTGCACATCTCCCGCGGTTGGTGGAGCTCCAGGGAAGCCCGAACCGGTGTGGGGGCGGGGGTTTTCAGCTGGGAGGAGGTCATGATTAACATGGCCTGAGATAATGTAAGCGGGTGGGACGAATCCACTGAACTGCAGGTGAGTCTCAAAGTCGGTGTCTGGCCAAGCTCTAAGTATGGGGTTGTCTGGGGCGAGAGATGGATCGCAAGAGCACTGCTGAAAGGTCAGAAATGACGCCCTGTACAGAATGTTTGGGATGAATGCAGTCTACAAACCATATCATAGTGGGAAAACTAGGGCTCATTGGACTGCTCTCAATGTAAAGTTATATGCTCTATCAAGATTCAAAACTAGCCAGGTACGGCATGTGATTGAGATACAGATGTGTACAAGGTCCACAGCCCTCACATCAAAAGACCTCCAAGTTCTTTGACTCGTGATGTATGAACGCAATATAACAACTCCTTGTAGTTAGTCTTATCCCTTAGTAGTTGTGGATTCAATCTGGGCACACATTAGCCAAACATCCTGGATGTTGCTGGGCACTGGCCCGCAGGGCAAAGGGGGATGTGGCCTACCGGTATTGATGCTGACAGCAAGATGTTGATATGTCCAGATCGTATCACATGGATCAAGTATATAAGTTGATGCACTTAGTATAAGCTTTTTGGACAATCTCCATGAGCAAGACCTTCGAAAATCCCACCACCAATGAGCACGAAGACGATCTTATCATCAGCTGGCAAACATCCTTACTCATTTTAGTCCAAGTATCACCACACTCTTTTGCTTCCATTCTAGCTATAATTTGTAATCGAACACAAAAAGACTGTCATCACGAGCAGCCCAAGGTTTGGAAAGACATGTCTTCAGCCTCTACTTCCGCGTACGGGGCCGGAGAGGCCATCGCCATCATTGGCAGTGGGTGCCGATTTCCCGGCGAAGCAAACACTTCATCTAAGCTCTGGGAGCTCCTCATTGCGCCTCCAGACCTATCAGTTCCAGTACCAACTTCTCGTCACGGCTTGCTCAACCCATCGGGCTCGTACCACAAAAGTAACGCCTACCATGGCCATCACAATGTTAAGGACATGAAATCTTATTTCCTCACGGGTGATGGAGTTGAGCGCAAATTCGACGCTGGATTTTTCGGCGTTAAGCCGGTTGAGGCGAATTTTATGGACCCTCAGGTTCGCATTCTACTCGAGGCCACGTATGAGGCTCTGGAGAACGCGGGCCAGACCATTGAGAGTCTGCAGGGCTCAGACACGGGCTGCTATGTAGGTCTGATGCTGGGCGAATATGAGCAGGCTAGTAAGTGACTGTCGCTTCTTTACCGTCCGGGAAAACTTTTGTGCTCTTCACCATTGACAGAGCACTTCCGCTAACCCAGGTATCATAGTGATGCGAGATCCAGAGAGCGTTGGCACCTACCATCTCACTGGTACCTCTCGCGGCCTCATGTCTAACCGGCTATCATATTTCTTCGACTGGCATGGTCCTTCAATGACTATAGACACAGCTTGTTCGTCCAGTTTGATAGCCGTCCACCAGGCAGTTCAGCTCCTGCGTACGGGCCAATCGCGAGTTGCAGTCGCAGCTGGATCGAATCTCTTGCTTGACACGAATATTTACATCAGTGAGAGCAACCTGCAGATGTTGTCACCTGATGGGCAGTCACGAATGTGGTCCGCCGACGCAAATGGCTATGCCCGTGGTGAGGGTGTAGCCACCATCGTCATGAAACGCCTCAGCGATGCTATCGCAGACGGGGATGATGTCCTGTGTGTCATCCGCGAAACGGGCACCAACCAGGATGGAAAGACTCCTGGACTTACCATGTGAGTATCGCCCACGCAATCATTACTTGTACACCCAGAACCGAGGGTACACCCTTAGATCACCAAACACCCACTCCCACGGCACTCATTCCCACGGCACCAACTCTCATATCATTTCACCTGCACATGACAGCCAAGGCTTTAACTACCTGATTAGCAGGTGTTCCCTCCGTTTATATGGTCACGACATAGAGGCGTGATGTTGACAAATTTCACCCTTCATAGGCCCAGTTCAACGGCTCAAGAAGCCTTGATCCGGGAGACATACCAACGAGCTGGCCTCGACCCCAAAAACCCAGCAGACCGACCTCAGTTTTTCGAAGCACATGGAACCGGCACCCCTGCCGGAGATCCGATCGAGGCTGCTGCCATCCATGCCGCTTTCTTTGGAGGGAGTGATCCCACTGACACAAGCAACACCATGTTGGTGGGGAGTATCAAAACCATCTGCGGGCACACTGAGGGCACCGCAGGCGTCGCTGGTATTCTGAAAGCCGCTCTCTCGTTGCAACACTCAACCGTGTCCCCCAACTTGCTGTTCAAGAGCTTGAACCCGAAGATACGGCCTTTTTCTGGCCAATTGCGCGTTCCGACGGCTGCTTTGCCCTGGCCGGCTGTAGAGGCGGGACAGCCACGACGAGCCAGTGTGAACAGGTACTTCATCGCCACACTATTCGAGGTTGGATACAAGCATTTGACTAACCAGTATTATAGTTTCGGCTTTGGCGGATCCAATGCTCAGTAAGTAATTGTGCTACCAATCTTTTTCCATAATACCTCCTCACGACAGTCAAGTCAACATGATGATCAGTTTCGTCGTCCTGTTGATTGCTAATCATCCCTTGCTATATAGCGCGATTCTGGAGAGTTACACGCCGTCGGATGGTGATGCAGCATTGTTCCAAGTAACAACGGATACCCCTGTTTTCACGCCGTTTGTGTTCTCTGCAGCGTCTGAAAAGTCGCTGAGGAACTACATCGAGTCGTTCCTAACTCACCTTGAAGCAAAGCCAGACGCTTTCGACAGCACGGCAAGTCTTCGTAACCTCGCATACACCCTTCACACCCGCAGGAGCAGATTTCAGTATGCAACGGCAGTGGCTGCCTCATCCCTCTCCGAGCTCATTGCAAAGTTGAGGGAGAAGCTTCAGAACCAAGATTCTGAGAAGCCGGTTGGCCTTCGCGCAAATCGCGACTTGGACCACCGCAAGCCCGTTGTCATTGGTGTCTTCACCGGCCAAGGTGCCCAGTGGGCCTGCATGGGAGCCGAAATCTTAGGAAAATCCAGTGTTGCGGACGATATTTTCTCCAGGCTCGAGGCTCGCCTCGCCCGCCTGCCTGTGGAAGACCACCCGACCTGGTCCCTGAAAGAAGAACTTCGACGCTCCGGACCTGCCTCGCGCGTCGCCGAGGCTGAACTGTCCCAGCCTCTCTGCACAGCCGTCCAGATTATGCTTGTGGACCTTGTACGCGCGGCTGGGATTGAATTCGGTGCCGTGGTAGGCCACTCTTCTGGAGAGATTGCTGCTGCTTATGCCGCCGGCTTAATATCCGCTGACGACGCGATATGCATTGCGTACTACCGAGGCTTCCACGGGAAATTGGCAGGTGCAGTCAACGGCCAGCCTGGGGCCATGCTGGCTGCTGGGACATCGGCTGAGGATGCAGCTGAGATCGTGGAGGCTTTTGATGGCCGTGCCAAGATTGCTTGCTTCAACTCGAGCTACAGTGTCACTCTTTCCGGTGACGAGGACGCTCTGCAAGAGATCAAGGTCGTTCTGGACGACGAGAACAAGTTTGCGCGGATGCTCAAGGTCGAGAAAGCTTACCACTCGCACCACATGCTGCCCTGCGCTGAAGCCTACCGCAATTCTGTCAAGGCGCTGAACGTCACCGTGGCTCCGCCAAACAGTAACTGTATCTGGATCTCGAGCGTATCTGGCCAAGACATCTCCCTTAATGGTCAGCTGGCCAAGCTCAAGGATGATTACTGGGTCGACAACTTGACCAGCCCAGTGTTGTTCATGCAAGCCCTGAAGCAAGCTTGCGAAATTCATGGCGGTGCATACGACCTGGCCCTCGAGGTCGGACCGCATCCGGCGCTCCAGGGGCCGGCTCTGCTGACGATCAAGGAAGCCACAGGTCAGGCAACTCCTTATACTGGCCTTTTGAAGAGAGGCGCACAAGACCTTACATCACTGGCGGACGGGCTCGGACAGGCATGGATTCATCTGGGCCGTGGCTCTTTGAATCTGCAAGAGTTCGATCAGTTTGTCTCGTCCGGCGCGCCTTCGAAGCTGATCAAGGATCTGCCCACCTACGCCTGGGACCACGATGCGGATTACTGGCATGATTCCAGATACGCCAAGGCATATTTCTCGAGGAGCAAGAACCACGAGCTCCTCGGACACTTGGCGCCTGACTGCAACCCCGATCAGGAGTTACGATGGCGCCAGATACTGATACCGAAAGAGTTCCCCTGGATCAATGGACACAAGCTACAGAACCAGATGATTTTCCCCGGCGCCGGCTACGTGTCGCTCGCGATCGAATCCTGCCGGGAGCTGCTGAAGATGTCTTCGGAAACAGCAACACTCATCGAGGTCCACGATGTCGACATTGTCAGCGCCCTGACGTTTGACGGTGACGACTCTAAGGTCGAGACCGTCTTCTGCCTATCCGCCATCACTCGAAACCAGGGAGCGGGTAAAGAGAATCTTGGAACCATCACAGCCAGGTGGCAATTCTCAGCAGCCCACTTTGGTTCCGTGAACAGGCAGGGCGACGCGAACCTGCGCACTCTTTCCCGCGGCTTCGTCAGGATCACGCTCGGGAAGGAATCTGCCACCGCGCTGCCTGCTCGTGGTCCACGCCCGGATAATTGTCTCCCGCTCAACGCCGATGACTTTTACGACTCGCTTCGCCAGATGGAGTATGAATACTCTGGTCCCTTCCCTGCCCTGACCGGGCTATCGAGGAAGCTCGGCATGGTGACAGGCTACGTCGAGAATATGGAAGATCCTGACTCAGAGTTACTAGTTCACCCAGGTATGCTCGATGCAGTATTCCAGTCCGTCCTGCTTGCACACTCAGCGCCGTACGATGGAAGCCTTTGGTCCATGCATGTTCCAAGAACCATCGACCGAGTGGTCGTGAACCCATCCCTCTGTGGGATTGACAAGATCAGAGGTAAGATGCTGCCGCTCGATGCGTTTCAAGTGCCCACGATCAACACCATCAAGGGCGACATGGACGTCTTCCCCCCGGAGGTTGAGCTCCCTGGTGCTGCAGTCACGAATGCCATGATACAAGTCGAAGGACTCGACTGTATTCCGTTTGCGCAAGCTATGGAGAACGATGACAAGACAGTCTTCTCTGTTGTTGAATGGAACTCCGCTGAGCCTGATGCTGCGGCTGCAGCCTGGGATATGAACCCAACCGATGAGCAAAAGAAACTCGCGCACTTTCTCGAGCGGCTCTCGTACTTTTATTTGCAGAACCTTCAAAATTCGATTCCGGAAGATGACCCATGCCGAAGGCCTGACGCACCGCTCAGTGGCATGTTTGGCATGGTAAAGCACATTGAGTCTCTGGTTGCTAGCGGCCAGCGACCATTCTGGAAGGCGGACTGGAGCAACGACACCCACGAGATAATCTCAGCTGCCTCACAGCCATATCTCAATTTCATCGACTTCAAAATGGTCCGAGAAATCGGCGAGAACCTGGTTGACATTGTCAAAGGCACAAAGTCGGCTATTGAAGTGGCCATGAAGGATAATCTCCTCAACGAGCTCTATCCCAACGCCCTGGGGATGAAAGAGTGCACAGTATATCTCGCGCGGCTGATAAAGCAGATGACACATCGCTACCCGCATCTCAACATCCTGGAGATCGGTGCCGGTACAGGAGGCTCAACCAAAGCCATCATGAGCTCCGCTGGAGACAGATTCTCATCGTACACCTACACAGACATCTCATCTGGATTCTTCCCAGCAGCACAGGAGATTTTCAAAGAACAGTCCTCGCGAATGGCTTATAAGACCCTTGACATTGGCAAGAACCCAGCAGATCAGGGCTTCGCGGAGCAGCAGTACGACATGATTATCGCATCTATGGTCCTACACGCGACTCCATCCATCAGGCAGACGCTGGTCAACGCGAGGAAGTTACTCAAGCCGGGTGGCTACCTGGTCGCCATGGAGGGTTTCAGCAATGACGTGGCGCGCACTGGTCTTGTCTTTGGGGCCTTCGCTGGCTGGTGGCTGGGCGGAGACGAGGGTCGTGTCCTGGGCCCTCATGTTACTGTGGCGGAATGGGACAAGTTGCTCCGTGAGACTCGGTTCTCGGGTTGCGACAGCATGACACCGGCAGTCGATCCGCTGTTCTGTCATACAACGGTCTTTGTATCGCAGGCTGTGGATGCGCGTGTCAACTACCTCCGCGAGCCACTGGCTTACGTTGCCACATCATCACCAGATCTGAAGCTCGATCGTGCTTCAGATCTGATTGTGGTTGGAGGAAGGACGCCTGGCTGCAGTACTTACGTGTCTCAATTGATACCTATCCTGCAACCGTCTTTCGCAAACATCACCTCTGTCCAGACCCTTGCCGAGGTTACTGGTCTCAACCTGTTGCCAACAACCACAATCCTGAGTCTCTCAGACCTTGATGAACCTCTGTTCGAGAAGTTGGCCGAGCGTGATTTTGAAGCCGCTAAGAAGGTTCCCGAGAGTGCCGGCTCTATTCTCTGGGTCACTCATGGCCGTAGGGCTTCGAACCCAGTCACGAACATGACAGTTGGCATGGTACGCACCGTGCTCCTCGAGGTCCCAACGGTCGCATTCCAGTTCCTGGATTTTGAGGAAGTGGGGACCCTAAGCACTGAGAAGATTGCCGAAGCACTCCTTCGCTTCAAGGCGGGGGTGTCATGGCAGCGAGAAGACAGCACCCTTGCGGGCTCTCGGAACATGCTCACAATCGTTGAGCGTGAGATTGTGCTCGACGAGCGCGGTCGGGTGCTCATCCCGCGGGCCTTGCCTAACAAGAGCATGAATGATCGCTATAACTCGTCCCGGCGTGCCATTTACAACAGTTTGACACTCGGCTATAGCAGTTGTGTCAGCCTTGTTATGGATGAGGGACGGCATGAGTACTATCTGGAGCAGTCTGACAAGACAATCACGCACGGTAACTCGCTGCGCATTTTGCATTCTCTTCTTCCTACTATCCGGTGTGAGGGCCTCGGGTATACCCATATCTGCCTCGCCGAAGATCAGAGATCAGGCGCCGCTCAGGTTGTTCTCTCCAGCCATATTTCTTCCTTCATCGAGCCTATTGACGATGTGCCTTCCGTACCAGTCAGCGGAGCAAAGACATACACCCTCAAGAGCACAGACTCAGAGGCACAATTTATCCGCCAGGTTGCATTGAATATGCTCGCTATAGACATTGTCAGCAGAATGTCGAAGGGCGAGGAGTTGGTAGTATATGAGCCAGAGCCTGCATTTGCGCAGATGATACAGAGAGAGGCCAAGGACCGAGATGTTGGAGTCACTACCCTAACATCGCTTATGAGTCGCGACAGATGCCAACTTCTGGGTTGGTTACCGCTTCACGCTCAAATTCCGGCGCGTATTCTCGAGACGATCGTGCCAAAGAATGCAGCGGTTTTCCTCAACTGTGAGTGTTGGAATTCCGAGGAGGGCCTGGGAACTGCGGCCCGCATCATCGCTCGCCTCTCTTCGCGATGCAAGATCGTGTCCTTCGCAGATCTCTTTGATAGCGCAACTTGGATCAAGCCTTCCAATTCCAAGGAAAACGGAGCTGAAATTCGCAGCCGGTTGTTGAGCGCGGTGAAGCACGCTCAGGAAGACGGGGTCTCCACATCCACTGTCGATGTCAACGTCATTTCTGTCAACCAAATAGCGGAAGCAAGTTCTAACGAAGCAAACTTGGACGAGAAAACGAAGAGGACAACAGTTGTCCGGTGGGACCAAGTACACACCGTTCCTATCAGGGTTCGCCCTGTCGATGACCAGCAGCTCTTCGTTAATTCCAAGACCTACTGGCTCGCCGGTCTGAGTGGTAACGTCGGGTTATCCCTGGCCGAATGGATGATCGGTCATGGAGCCAGACACATAGTCATCACCAGTCGCAACCCCAAGGTCTCCGCTTCATGGCTGGAGCGAATGCGTGCTCGCGGAGCCGTGGTAAGGGTCCTCGCCAACAACCTCACAGACCTGAAGCAGACGCAGTCGCTGTACCACGACATTTGCTCCGTCATGCCCCCGGTCGGCGGCGTTGCACAGGGTGCCATGGTACTGGAAGACACCGCATTCCGGAACATGACGCGCGAGGCTATGGACAAGGTGCTGCAGCCCAAGGTCCAAGGAAGCATCGTCCTCGACGAGCTCTTCCACGACAACAAGGACCTCGACTTCTTCGTCTTCTTCTCTTCGCTCGTCGGCGTCCTCGGCAACGCGGGGCAGGCCAACTACTCAGCCGCAAACCTGTTCATGACCTCTCTTGCAGAGCAGAGAAGACGGCGAGGCCTCGCTGCCTCGGTCATGCACATTGGTCCTATCCTTGGCGTCGGCTATGTTTCCCAGAACAGCCAGGCCTCGAAGGCCATCTTCTCGCGAGCTTCGGGCCTACAGTTTGTCTCCGAGCACGACCTGCACCAACACTTCGCCGAGGCGGTCGTTGCTGGGCGTCCAGGGCTTGATGGGCCACTGGAGATTGCCACGGGATTGCTGAGAGTGCCCGCAGACCCGGAGAAGAAGCCCTTCTGGTTCTCAAACCCGATGACCACACATTTCATCATGAACAATACCGGTGGGACCTCCGACCCCTCTTCGAAGACGTCCGAGTCCAAGGTGTCTGTTAAAGCTCTCCTTTTGCAGGCCAAGACTCCCGAGAAAGTGACTGAGGTGCTCAGAAACGGGTTCAAGCAAATAATTTGTGCACTGTTCCATCTTGGAGCCACTGCCCTGGATGATGAAGACAGTTTCATGGACTCTTCGCTTGATGAGATCGGCCTCGATTCCCTTCTCGCCGTTGAGATCAGAACTTGGTGGATGAAGACAGTTCAGGTCAATATTTCGGTCATGAAGATCCTTTCAGGTCTTACGATCGGCGAGCTTGTTGCTTTGGCACAGGAGAACCTGTCGGCAGATGTCACTCCCCTCCTGAAATCAGATGACGAGGTTGAAGACAAGAAGAGCGCCCCTGAGGTCAAAATATCCAGTGCCACCTCCGCAGACGGCACCGATGTCTCGTCGAAGGAGCCGTCCACATCGGCCTCTTCTGAAGCCGGCGATCTGGCAATTATAACCCCCCTTTCTGAGCCTGAGGCCTTCGAGATAACGCCCAAAGACGCTGAAACCGTATGTTCCAGTCCACTCCCCGTTGTCTTGGAATGGATGGACTTGTCATTCAG
Organism: Diaporthe aspalathi; assembly: GCA_001447215.1. NCBI lineage: Eukaryota > Fungi > Ascomycota > Sordariomycetes > Diaporthales > Diaporthaceae > Diaporthe > Diaporthe aspalathi. Next base: position 18,847 of record LJJS01000024.1, read on the forward strand.
CCAACAAGTCTTCTGGTTCGTTCTGACGTTCCTAGAAGACCAGGCGGGCCTGAATCACACGGGGGCCTTCCGCCTGAACGGCCCCCTACGCGTGGGCGACCTCGAACAGGCGATCATGCGCCTCGGGCAGCGCCACCAGTCTCTCCGAACTTGCTTCAAAACAGACGAGAGCGGGCAGCCAAAGCAAGGTGTCTTCCGGCCGGGCCAGTTGCGTCTGGAGCGCAGACGCATCACCGATGAGACTGAAGCCACAAGAGTGGCTGAGGAGTTGCAGAATTACTGCTACGACCTGGAGCGCGGGGAGTGCTTTCGGGCGATTCTCCTGGAGATGTCTCCCACCGTCCACTTCGTCATCTACGGATCGCACTCCCTGGTGCTGGACGGGTTATCCTCCGTCGTCCTCACGCGCGAGCTGCAGCATCTGTACGACAACGACACATCCTTACTCGCCCCAGCCAGTGCAATCTGCCAGTACCCGGCCTTCGCGCAGGCCCAGCTCGAGGCTTTTAAGAATGGCGACCTGGAGCCCAGCCTGCGCTTCTGGCGCAACGAGTTCTCAACATGCCCGGCTCCGCTGCCCGTGCTCCGCGTCTCTCCCGCCGTCAGCCGCCCCGTGCAGAAGCGGTACGAGAACCAGCGCGCCGACCTGCGCATCGACGCGGCGACCAAGGCGGCCATATGGCGCGTCTGCAAGGCCCAACGGATCCGGCCGTTCCACTTCTTCCTGGCGGCGTTCCGGGCGATGCTGGCGCGGTGGGCGGCGGACGCCGACGAGGTCTCGATTGGGATTGGCGATGCCAGCAGGTCGCACGAGGGAGCGATGGGGAGTCTTGGCCCTTATATCAACCTGCTGCCGCTGCGGTTCTCAAACGCTGGCGCCCAGCTGTTTGCGGACGCTCTGGAGGAGACGAAGGGGAAGACTGATGCTGCGCTGGCGCATTCCGATGTTCCTTTCCAGGTTCTCCTGAATGAGTAAGTCGAGCCTCAAGTTTCTGCTTGATGAAATGATACGAAAGAACTAACACGAGCCTATGACAGCTTCGGAGTACCCAGATCCGCAAGCCACACGCCCATATTCCAGACCTTCTTCGACTACCGACAGGGTATGCGTAAGAAGCAACCTTGGGGAAACTGCGAGCTCGAGATGCTGTCTTTCCAAGCATCAAAAGTCCCGTACGACTTGGCACTCGACATCATCGACGATGCGGGCGATGCTGACTGCTTGCTGATGCTGATTGTCCGCGAGGATTTGTATTCGAAGCAGGATGCCGCAGTGCTCCTTCGGAGCTACGGCCAGCTTGTCAAGGCCTTTGCAGAGAACCCGAGCATATCGTTTGCTGAACCGGACATGTTTGAGAAGGCTGAGGTGGAAAGGAGTCTAACATTCGGGCGAGGTTTGTGACACTCTGCCCCTGCTTTCACCAGAGCTCGGTATAGACAACACTCCCGTAAATAAGGCTAATCATCGTGTACAGGGGAGTTCTCGCCGTCGCAGTGGTCAGAGAAGACCGTCATTGAACGAGTGCATGCGATTGCGAAGTCAAATCCAGGCAACATTGCCGTAAAGTTGCCCCATGGTGGCAAGGCGATGACCTACAGCCAAATGATGGCCAAGTCCCATGCCATTGCCACGGGACTTCAGGCCCAAGGTTGCGGTCACGGAAGCGTCATCGCCGTGTACCTAGAGCCTTCTCCCGACTGGTTGTCCTCGATCCTGGCCATCTTGAGCATCGGAGCAATCTGTGTTCCTTTCGACGCGGGTACGCCCACCAAGCGTCTGCTGGACATGGCCCAAGACAGCCAAGTCAGAGTCATAGTGGTCGACGCCGAGCTCGAGGCCACGGCGACCAACGAACTCTTTGCTGACGGAAGTGCCCGAGGAATCATCAACGTCAACCAGTGCGACGCTGCTGAGAGCTCGGAGGTGACGATACCTGCTCCACTCGCTGCCTTCGAAGACCCGGCCATGATCCTCTACACCAGTGGATCGACGGGCAACCCCAAGGGAATCGTCCTCAAACATAGCGGCTTCAGGAACTGGGCCGAATTCGTCCCTGCTCAGTTCAGCCACAGCCCTGGAAATGCCGAGACAGTCCTCCAGCAGAGTTCGTCCAGCTTCGACATGGCCTTTCTCCAGGTCTTCTGGGCGCTGTGCTTCGGAGGCACTGTCGCGCTTGTCCCGCGTGGTGACCGAGTGGATGCGGGTGCAATCACGGACATTATTGCTGCGGAGGGCGTCACTGTTACGAACGGCGTTCCTTCGGAGTACTCAAACTGGCTGAGATACGGTAACAAGGAATCCCTTCTTCGCTCTGCCTCTCACTGGAAGACGGCGATGTGCGGTGGTGAGCCGGGGACACCCGCTATCATGGACCTTTTCTTGTCCTTGGGGGCGGAGGGCCCTCGGCCACGGTTCTACCACATGTACGGCCCGACCGAGATCACCTTCATCACCTCTGGGACGGAGCTTAGTTACCCCGGTCCTGGGGAGAAGGCCGAGAAGTCGGCGCCCGTTGGCGGGCCATTCCCGAACTACTCCATCTGCATTCTCGATGAGCAGCTCCGACCTGTCCCACCTGGAGTCCAGGGCGAGATCTACATCGGCGGAGCTGGTGTGGCATCTGGGTATCTGGGCAACCCTACACTGACGGCAGAGAAGTTCATGCCCGACGATCTTGCCCCAGAGACCTTCAAAGCCCAAGGATGGTGCACAATGCATCGAACAGGTGATATGGGCAGATGGACAAAGGATGGTGGCGTCATGATTGAGGGACGCAGGTCCGGAGACACGCAGCACAAGCTCCGGGGACTGCGGGTCGACCTGCAGGAGGTTGAGAACGTGATTCTCAAAGAGGCCAAGGGTGCCCTGAGTGACGTTGTTGTCAGCGTCCGCCGCATTTCGCCACAAAGCCCAGAGTTCTTGGTTGCGCATGTTCGTTTTGAGCCCGAACACTGTCCGCCGGAGGAGGAGCAACAGCGCGTCCTCAGCTCTCTGCTGTCGAGTCTGCCTCTTCCCCAGTACATGTGGCCTGCAGCTGCGATTCCTGTCGCAGAAATGCCGATGATGGTGTCCGGAAAGCTCAACCGGAGGGCTATTGCCGCGCTCCCTCTTCCGGACGTCACCGCTCTCGAGGGCCACCCAGATTGCGACGACAGCAATACACCGCCGGCTGTCTTCAACGGCACAGAGTCCAAGATGAAGAAGATCTGGGAGGATATCATCTCTCAACATGTTGTCAAAATGCGCCGTATCAGGCCTGAGACAGACTTCTTCCACGTCGGAGGGACTTCCTTACTACTCTTGCAACTCCAGGCTCAGATCAAAAAGAGCTTCGGCTTTAGGATCCCGCTCGTGCAGCTCTTCGAGTCGAGCACCTTAGCAGCGATGTCGAGGCGCGTCGACAACAAGTCTGAAGCAGAGAAGGAAGTGACCTTCGACTGGGATGTCGAGACAGCCGTCCCCGAAGCCACTATCACGGCTCTGAGGACAGCAGTCGGTTGCCAGCCCGCCACAAAGAAATCCATCGTTCTGACAGGTGCGACGGGCCTTCTGGGAAGGGGATTTCTCAAAGCTCTTGTCGCCGACCCCAGCATCGACAAGATCCACTGCATCGGCGTGCGCAACGCCGCAGCTCGGGTACAGGCACTGCCTCTGCTCGGACACGCAAAGGTGACCTGCCACGAAGGAGACCTGGCCGCACCGCGACTCGGCCTTGACGGAGCGACAGCCAAAGCGGTCTTCAGCTCGGCAGACCGCATCATCCACAACGGCGCCGACACGTCCCACTTCAAGACATACCGGTCACTCCGCGGGCCCAACCTCCAGGCCACGAAGGAGATCGCCGATCTGGCCCTGCGCTTCGGCGGCGGCCGCAAGACCCCCATCCACTTCGTCTCGACCGCCAGCGTTCTGCAGTACTCGGGGCTCGAGTCCTTCGGCGAGGAATCCGCGGCCGCGTACCCACCGCCCCCCAACGCCCTGGACGGCTACAGCGCGACAAAGTGGGCCAGTGAGAGGCACCTCGAGAGGCTGTACGAGCTGAGCGACAGGTCGTGGCCCATCTGGATTCACCGGCCGACCAGCGTCCAGCGCCCTGCCGACGACCAAGGCAGCAGCAGCGATGAGCCGTCGCTGGATCTCATCTCGAACCTTCTGCGGTACTGCAAGGCCGCCAACTGTGTGCCGGCCGCGCCGAACCTCCTCGGAGTGCTGAACCTCGTGCCGCTGGAGCGCATTGTTGAGAGTATGCTCCACGAGATGTCTGTCGCGCTGGCAACAGGCAGCGGTGTGAAGTTCGTGAGCGAGGTTGGGGAGACTGACATCCCGCTGGATAATATCAAGGAATATATAGACGCCCAGACGGGTGCGAGAGCTGAGGTGCTGCCGCTCGACCGGTGGGCGAGGAGAGCGGGCGAGGCTGGGATGGACCCAATCTTGGTCGCCTTTTTTGAGAACATGGTTGGCATGCCGCCTGTAATCTGGCAGAAGCTCAACAGGGGGAGCTAGACTGTATCAGTAACATAAAAGATTAGCAGTTCATATAAAGATTGATATAATATTTGTCTAAATTGTTTCTTCTTCTTAGATTCTTACAGCCGTATTTAAACCTCTTTCAATTCAATAGCTTTATGGCCCTGGCAGGAGCTTTTACTTGCACCTCGAGATTGTCTCAGTTTCCCCATCAGATCGGTTGAACACCGCAAGTCAGACCCGTAATTCTGGTATTTAAACACTGGGTCCAGTTCTTACACCTGGCCGGAATTAAGTACTTGCACGGTGCCCGAGAATCGGTTGTCCACCTCACTAGCCAAGCACTAGGAGTGGAGACCCGGATGTCACCTTGACTCGACGACTCTCCACAAGCCCTCCGCAACATCTCACGATTCCCCGGACTTGACACGGCCTCGCGCCGGGAGATCAGGCCATGGGGTCAATATTGATGCCAAATCCAGCCAAGCAAATCGGTCGAATTGGCAAGCAATGGTCAGCATTTCTTTTATATGGCCCATATGCCCTGAGACGTGCCCCGTACCGCGACTGAAAAGTTGACACAGTGCAGTCTGTGTGCATCGTCAACCATCGTGACCTTCGACATTGTGCATCGCTCACGATGGAGGGGTGTGTTGCCCTTTCTGAGCCCTCGGTTGGACGCGGCCATGGTTTGCATGGGCTCCTGGCTCCCCTCTCTACACTAGGTGCCCTGGCTTATCGCATTTTGAGACGTGGCTCATGACTGGGCGACTTGGGCGACTCCATCTCCGGTCTTCGTCGATGAGGCCGGAACCATTCCGGCCTCACAGGTATATCAAGGCCGGCTCGCTCCCAGGCCAGACAGCTGTTGAAACGGGCTCATCAGACTCAACACAATCCAACACCGGACACCAGGCCCCTTCACCAACGCCAATTTTTCCCAGCTTTTCACACATATAGACACTCATACCATCATCACCACCACCACCACCGCCACTAGCGCAATGGGGTCCGTCACCGTCGACGAAATCTTCTCCACCGCCGACTTTGGCGTCCTGGAGGACTGCCGCCCAGATGACCACACCCTCCAGGCCTTCATGGTGTCCAAGCCGCGGGGGTTCCTGCCCCGCGCCGACCCGGTGTGGAAGCTCCCCTCCGACTTCGACCCCCTCGAGGACATCCTGCAGCGCATGCCCGTCAAGACGGCGTCCGGGGAGCCGGGCCTCCTGGCGCACGGCAAGCTCGGCCCCACGGTTGATGCGGAATTCCCCGACCTCACGTGGGCCGTCGACAAGCACGCCGACGACAAGCCGCTCATGAACGCGCTGTACAGGGACTACTCGTTCCTGCTGTCGGCGTACCTGCTCGAGCCGTGCCACGAGAGGTTCATGAGGGGCGAGCCGTACGGCCTGGGCCGCCAGAGCTTGCCGGCTGTTATTGCGAGGCCGATGGCCAGGGTTGCCGAACTGTAAGTTTGCTTCTCTTTCTTTCTCATCGATGACTTCTCGTCGCCACCTGGCTTTTCTTTTCATTTCATTTCCTTTCCTTTTCTTCTTGTGTTAGGTTGTCGTCCTGCTGCGGCCCTGTCATTCGCCATGCAGCACTTACACGACTTGTTGGCCCTCTCATTGGCCTGATCCTGTCCGGGGCCCACTTTCTCAATGCTTTCGTCCATGTTACACCTCTCATCCCCAGTTACCCTCTGCCGTACCGCCCGCCACACATAAATTGGGTGCATCACCTCGGTGCTATCTTCCTGTTCACCATTTTATTCATTCGATGTTGGCTGCAGGATACTGGCTCCTGTGCAGCTTCCTCCCCACCTTTGTCCCACACACACGAACACGGAAACCTCCAGTCATTACCACTTTCTGATGGCTCACCACCCGCCTACCTGCATTACTCGTCTTTTCGTCATGGACCTAACATCGACCTAGTACCGGCTTCATGCCATTCATGGAGTATGCCGGCAGCTACGCCCTCTACAACTACAAGCTGGTAGACCCGGCCAAGGGCATGGACTACGACAACATCCGGCTGATCCGGGCCTTCGAGCACGGCCTGGACCACACCTCCAGCGAGGCCGGCTTCGTCCTCGTGCACATCGACATGGTCAAGAACTCGGGGCCCCTGGTGGCCGGCACCGTGGAGGCCCTGCAGGCGGCGCACTCGAGCCGCGCCGCGCTCAACGTCGCCATGGCCAAGCAGCTCGGGGCGCTGCGGCGCATCAACGCGACCATGGAGACGATGTGGATGAAGTCGAAGCCGCGCGACTACACCACCTTCCGCACCTTCATCTTCGGCATCACCTCGCAGAGCATGTTCCCGGACGGCGTCGTGTACGAGGGCATCAACGACGGGAAGCCCATGTCCTTCCGCGGGGAGTCGGGCGCCAACGACTCCATGATCCCGCTCATGGACAACTTCCTCCAGATCCCGATGCCCGACACGCCCCTCACCGAGATCCTCAAGGACTTCCGCAAGTACCGGCCCTCGAACCACCGCGCGTTCCTGGAGCACGTGCGCAACCGGTCCGTGGAGACGAACCTGCGCGAGTTCGCGCTGCGCCTCGGCGCCGCGCCGGGCGAGGTCGAGGGCGACGAGGAGGTCTGGGAGAGCAGGCGGCTGTGGCTGCAGCTGCTGGACCAGGTGCGGGAGTTCCGCTGGCGCCACTGGTGCTTCGGCAAGGAGTACATCCTCAAGATGACCGACCACCCCACCGCGACGGGCGGCAGCCCCATCGTCACCTGGCTGCCGAACCAGCTCAAGGCCGTGCTGAACGACATGGTCAACATCGCCGCCGCCGTGGGCGAGGAGAAGCTCGGCGGCGAGGTCCGCGATATCATGGACCTGGTGCGGCGGCAGGAGGAGACGCTCCGGAAGGAGGTTGAGAAGTACTGCGAGGAGAGGGGCGTTGCCGCCTCCTGAGGGCGGCGCCGCATGTGTTTAGTGCTGTATTAGCCTCGCGGGCTCTCCCCTTGCTATTGATAGAGCGTTCCTTTGCTGCAGAGTTTGTGATTTTAGTTCAAAATACCTCAATTCGATGTGTGACTTCTTACTTTACGGAGCATAATTTTCAGTTTCTAGTGAGTGCCATGATTTGTACTCCTTGTGTTCTGCTCATCACCGGGACACTTCACGGGCTGCTTCTCACCGCGGGATAGCACATGGTAGATGCTTCCTGAAATGACCTCCTGTGGGGCTTTGTGTTAGATCCATACTGTAGAGTATTGGTATTACCAGGCGTCCTTTACCCACGATTCCCATCATCCAGAATGTATCTAAGTCGCGGCAAAGGCACTGCACATTTTAAAAGAGACCGAGCACAGAGCGACACATCGTCACAAAGAGGTTGATGTCGTCCGTTGACCAAGCCGAGCCGCACAGAACTCGGCGGTCTCAATAGCTGAAGCCAACTTCGTGTCTTGCACACGTCTGCTCGCCACTCGGATCGAGTATCCCACAGACAGTGAAGCGCCGCAGCTCAACTAAGCCAACATTCATCATCCTGCTTGTTTTCTTTCTTTGGACTACTCCGGTCTGCCAGCCGACAGTGACGCTGTCGCGGCGGAGCTCTGGATCCGTGGACAAGCCCGACGTATTGCCAAGTAATGTGACGGTCCGTGGAAGCTGGCGGCTCGAGCCAGTCTTTCTATCACTATACATATGATCGAATGCAGTATACAACCCGTGCACGGGATACGAGCCTCAAGGCGGCTGAAGTGGTGCGTTGACATCGTGTAGAGGCTTTATCCCCTGCGGGAGGATATGGCCCGCCTGCGCGGTCATATGCGATGTGGGTGGGTACCCGATACGGTGAGCCAGCCCAGGCAATTGTATGCTTACTGTCACTTAATCGGTGAGAAGGCCACAACCTTTGGTGTCGCAGCCCTGGGTGGATGGATGGCAAGGAGTTTGAGCGGAGCTGCATCTCATCGACGCATGGGAAACATGTGCTTCAAAGGCCAGAATCGCAAGCACTGGCCGGTGTAGCGATACTCGTTGTCGATGCTATGGCCACGATGGCAGTGTGGCATTTTGCAACACGATTCAGTTGTCGTCGAGGGGAAATCAGGGCGGACTGGTGCGAAATGAGCCCCGAACCCGGGCGTGCAGAAGCAGAGGGGAGTCGTGGCTGATGGTGATCCGAAGCTTCTGTCACTGCCTAGGTATCTACTGCACGCGACCTGGTATTGCCGGTCGCGCGTTACGGGGGAAAGTGGCAGGCCGCCTTCTCGCGTGGTGTTTCATCTTGGGTTGCGTCCAAACCACTTAGGACGGAGAAATTCGAACAGGAGTCGCCGTCGACCCTGCCGATCAGCTTGATCGCTCGCTGACGGGAAATGGCGGAGCTCCGCGTCGGGTGGGTTGGCGTGTTGAATCACCATGCACCAAGCATGATTAAGAAAATCCCCTTGGGATCATTAAGCGCCTGGGGGGGCCTTTGTTGAGCAGGCAGTCCTGCCAGTCTAAGTGGGGATACTTGGCGAGAGGGCATTGATCCAGAAACGAGGGTTGGCGCCGGGTGGGAGCAGGCGATGACGAACGAAGCAAGCATCATCATCGGGGATGGATTTTGGTTTTGCCTCGGGCTTGCTCGGGAGTTGGTGCGCAGCGGTGGCGCGCTTTGCAAGATCCAGGGTCGCCAGGGTCGCGGGCGGTGATGGACTCATGACAGGAGGAAGCAAGTAGCCGGCGCAGTTTACTAATTGCCGGAGGTTACTGAGCAGTCTGGACGTACGGACGACAGAGTTTTTTCGGGCACTCGGCTTCCTGGTGATGCGTGAGGCTTGGCGGCCTTCGGTTCTTGGGGATCCTGTTGGCGATGGAAGCTCACTGCGTCTTGCGTACTGCGTCGTGTATCCTATAGTCGGGTTAATGGCTCAGTTAGCTCTGACCCTGAACGGCCAGGTTGTCTTGTCTGCTGCATGCAGGAAGGCAGGGAGAGACCAAAGCCAAACCCCCTTTGTGATGAGCTCGGCGGGTATTCCGGAGATGAGGGTGAGGGCCTGGCGGGAGGCGACGAGGAGAATGAGCGACCTGGAGCTGGAAGCCGGACCTGAACCTGAACCTTGCCTTTTCCGTCGTCAAAAAGGCAACGAGATGCGACACGTCAAGTGTTGCACTAACAGGGCGAAGCTTGTGCCGGCGTGGCCGTCGATTCTGATTCAGGGGCCCCGTGATAAGGCTGTACCGCGTCTAGTGCGGCAGAAGCAGACAGCTTGGCTGCGAAGTCAAGTTAGTCAGTCAGAAGGGGCGTCAGAGCAAAGCACACACACACACACACACGAGTTTGTGACCATGCCCTGCCCCAGGGCAGCCCAGTCCAGGCCGTCTCACAGCTGGACGAGATCAGCAAAGGAATGGAGACCAGACGGGGCCTGCACACCACGCCTCGGGGCTGGAACGGAGTAGCAAAAGTGCTCGGCAGTTGCACCACCACAACGAAGGCAAGATTGAACAGATAGATGCAGCAATACATGACAACTTTCCTACCTGCTAAGGTACCGCATGAAGGTCGATGGTGTACAAGATTGGCGAGGGCAAAAGGTACAAGGACAAAGGTACCGGCCGATTATGTCAGCCAGGCTGGTGGGCCGTGCTTTTAATAGCGTCCGGCAGAATGGTAGCAGTGGCAGCTCCCTCTGCCATCCGCATTGCCATTGCGAGCGAGCGAACCTCTTCTCCGCGTGTGCCTTGCGTGTGCAGCACCACAAGGCACAAGGCCCAAGGCCCAGCACCAAAGCTGGGTTGCCATGAAGAATTGGCTGCAATCACCACAACCGACCATGGCCCGTCCAACCTTTTTTGATCTAAAACCACAATGATGGGATCTGTTCCCATGCCCTCCCTTCCCATCCGCCCCTTCTCCGCTCCACCCTCCATTCTTCAACCTCACCACCCACCATCCATCATCATCATCACCATCACCGCCCTCAACCCACAACCTCGCCAACGCCAACGCCAACGCCTGCGCCTGCGCCTGCGCAGCCGCCAACGCCCCGACGCCGTGCAAATTCCAACCACCCGGCCAAACTAGGAAATCCCACACACTTTCTCTCTCACACTCACCAACAGGCCGGCCACGATCCTGCCCTGCCCTGCCCTGCAGTGCACAACCAGTGCTGACGGTCCGACTGACTGACAATTTAAACGCACTCCAACCATCACCAAACCCAACGCTACAGCCAAGCCTCGCTCCAATTACTTCATCCTTCTTTTCCCGTCACGAAACCTGGCCCACGGCGCTGGTCTCCGACTCACTCCAGGCCGGCTCTTGTGTCTGTTCTCGTTGACTGCTTTTTTATTTACCACTCCATCTTGAAAAGTTGTCAGCAGAATCCGGTTTTTGACGGCCAGGTTCTTCCTGCTGCAACACCACCAGGACTCGACGCCATGGCTCCATCATCCAAGTCTGCTCTCGCAAAGGACCGACGCAAGTCTTCCGCCAGCGCCGCCTCTGTGGCCTCCAAGATCATCACCCTCAGGATCTCCCCCGACAGGCTGCGTGCCATCCTCGACCCAACAGCGTCCGATGCCGCCAAGGAGGACACTCCCATGAAGGATTCCAACGACTCGCCGTCCACCTCGACGCCTGTGCCCAATGGTGGTGCCGCCGCCCCGGACAACGCCTCCGACTCGAACCCAGCGACCCCCGGAAATGGTGGCACCCCGGCGCCATCCGTCATGGGGCCGCCCGGCGACGGTCAAGGCCCAAAGAAGAAGGGCGTCAAGAGGTCCGCAGCCGCGACGAATGGTGACGCTCCACCCAAGGTCCGGGGCAAGCCAGGCCCCAAGAGGAGAAAAGTCAAGTATGTACCCTACAGAACCACCACCCAAACACCCGTGTGCAACTTTCTGACTTTTTTTCCTCCCACACAGTGACGACGGTACCGTTGAGCCCCGAGCCGCTGCCCACCGACTCGGTCCCAAGGCCAACCAAGGCGCTATCAACGCCGGCCTGCGCGCCCTCGACCGCAGCGGAAAGCCCTGCCGGAAGTGGACCAAGGGAAGCTTCCAGCTCAAGACCTTCACGGGCGTTCAGTGGGAGATCAACCGCTGGGTTGCTCCGCCCAAGCCCAAGCCGTCCGACGAGTCCACCCCCGAGAACGGCGTGCCCACCTCGACCCCGGCCTCGGCCGATGGCAGCAGCAGCAAGGAGAACAAGGAGAACGAAGCTGGCAACGCGGGCAAGAGCGACAACAACAGCACCTCGGGCGTCGACGTCGAGATGCAGAGCCTGCCCAGCGTCCAGGCCAGCTCGCCCGCGCCCATGTCCATCACGGCTGGCGCCTAGGAGGGCGATGCCCCTTAAGTGTTCTACCACACGCCCCGAGTCGCAAGGCTTGGGTTTCTTTCACCTTTATCCTTGTTCGGATCCTAGTTTATTACGGTCATATAGTTAAGGCGTTCTAGGGAGTGAAGTTCAGGTCAACGGAAAACCGGTTTCCAGGGATCATCTGCAACGGAGACAAGATGGATTGTCTAGGAGAGATACCAGGCTCAGGGCACTTGTGGTCTACTATAATGGAATTGTGGACAAAAAGGGCATGTTGGGCGGCGCTTCTGAATGGATGGCACTTCTTTTGCGGTAGATTTGACTGGATTAAAGTCAATTATTGTTACTACTTGATCTTGTCTCCATCTCGTCCCCAGTAATCTGGCGACTGTCCCTCTGCCGCGACGTCTTTGCTTGGGCCAGCGATAGCCGCCTGCCCGAGTCTGTCCACAGCGATCACACTGGGCAGTGCATGTTTCTTTAGATCGAAACCTTCTTGTTATTGCACGCCGGCGTCGCTGAAACCAGTAGGGACATTTTTTCGACATGCCCGACACATTCATTTTTGTTGTCTAATGAAGCCGCAGAGCCGAATCTCTCTGGTCCTGACCGCGTTAACTAGACGACCACCCATTTGCCACCAATTGCAGTTGGCTATGCCACGTCGGGCAGCAACAGCGAGCAAGCCCATAAACATGATCATTATAAACTTCAGAGCACTCTGCATTCTGGTGGCGCAGGCCCTACCTGCCTAGGACATTAGCTGTGAGGGATTAGGTGGGGGGGGGGCAAGACACTGGATGAGACACAGATGCAGGGACGCGAACATTTATGCCAAGGAACAGACGACAAAACGATGTGTTCGTTTCTTGCTACACTTTTAAGAGATCACATGCTGTTTGGCTCGTGGTGCCATTGCGAGTTAGGTGGCCCTTTGGCGTCTCCGAGCACGCACCGTAGTGTGCGAGAAAATGCCATGTGACGGGAGGGGAGGCCGGCTTGGTTTTCAAGATACCGGGCCTGTCCGCTGGAAGATTGTTTCGACATTTTTAAATTTCAAAAGTGCAAAGGCATATATATACACACCCTACTTGCCCAGTCTTCCGTCTGCTGTACGTAGGGTGACTGCGTGAAAAGGCGTTGATGATCACTTGCTGCTGTGGCTCCTGACTTATTCGGACATCCCCCCCGACCAACCCCTGCTGGCCTACTGCCGGCACCGGTGCTCTCCAATAATGGCACAGCCTGCACGCTGGGGGACTGAGTGACTGGGCCTGGATTACTCCGCAGGACATCCCACTGACGACATCACTGCTGAGATCTCGTGTGTGGGTTAGACGGACGACCAAGCACCTCCTCGGGCACCCATCAACAGGGACACTCCTGGCCACCTCTCTCTTGCCGTCTCTTTCTCTTCCGACATCATCCATCCGTCGTGTGCTGCAGAAAGAGAGACAGACGCCTTGCACGCCTTGCTGCCCTTGATTCGTGAAGACAAGAAAGAAGAGAAGACGCTCAATCCGCCGTTCGAGTCCGCCCGGCCCCTCACCATCTGCCAGTAAAGTGACTTGACCTCGCGCGTCCTTCTACGGCACCTAATTAAGGTACCCAGTAGCTCCAGGTGCCTCAACACCCCGCCGTCAGGTCATCTGTGACCTTGATGATTCCACACCAGTCCCTGGACAACACCGTCTGCCCTCATTGCCGCATCTGACATCCTCGTCGGCTGCCAGGAAGCAGGCCGACCCTCTGCGGATTCCCAACAAGCTTTGTGCACGTGCGGTTGATCCGTCTGTCTCGACCGCGTGAGGTGACCTTGGGCCAAGCTCCAGCCACCACCCCATCCCGAGCCGGCCTTCGATCTGGATGGACATCACCTCCTCCCGCGCAACCCTCACTCCCGTCCACCGCCTCGAGCCCGACTCCGCGACGACATTCGCCCACCACTCGACTCCCTTCTGAACTGGTCGAGGGGCAGATATGACCAGCCCCTTCCAGAACTCCCAGAACTCCCAGAACCCTCAGAACACCCGACGAAGCAGCTTCCTGCCAGCTCCCCTCTACCCTCACTCCTCGTATGCCTCAGTAGCCTCCACGAGCCCTCGACCTTCCGCACCACCACACGGAAGCACTCGCACAGGGCCCGGCTCCTTCAGCCACATCCTCAACCCTGTCGACCCTGACTGGGAGAGCCACCATTCCTCCAACCCCAGAGAACACGAGAGCACTGGCGCTATGACGCAGAACGGCTCGCACCTCGACCGTGGAGCCCCCGGTGGACTTTACTCGACGAGATCCCAACCCCAACAACTACCACACTTCTCCCGCGCATTCGAGATGTTCATGAGCCGAACGCCCCTCGAAAATCTCCCTCCCGTCGACATGCTGACCGCCGGCCGGGCGAGCCCCGGCGCCGCCAACGCCAGCTACAGACCGAGCAGTCTCCCCAGACCATCCTACCTCCAGGGCTCGCACTACCTGGCCAGGCTGGAGCAGCAGACCCACCAGAGGGCACTGGCTCAGAGGCAGAGGCATGATGCGCAGGAAAAGAACGGGACCAGTCTGCCCAGCGACAAACCCGCCGTGCAGCAACAGCAACCTCACCTCGGTATAGCACGCGACGTAATCGAGCGAACGCCGCCGCACGAGGACGAAGAAGTAATGGACTCGCTGCCCTCGCGGTGGAGCGCTGTCAAGGAGGACAGGGCCAGCGGGCTGGATGTCTTATCCGATGGTCTGGAGGTCAAATATACGGGGCCCAGGGATCCCAACGAGAGAGAACATGAGGCGCGGTCCATCCGCGCCGACCAGCCCATGCCCGTCCAATGCGGGCTCTACTACTTCGAGGTGACGATACTAGGCAGGAAACACAACGAGTAGGTCTCCAATTTGAACCATAACCGCTTATCTCACCTGCTCCCACACCAGCACGCACGCACTCCATACCATTAGACCCATCACACACTGAGCGAGGAAGAAGCCAGGGCCTCCCGAGTGCGGCTGGCGAATCATCAGAGGCAGAGAACATTTTCTAACCAAATACCATCTCACAGCACTTTGATCGGCGTCGGCTTTTCAAGTAAATCAGCATCATTAAATCGAGCTCCCGGATGGGAACCCGAGTCCTGGGGCTACCATGGCGATGACGGTCACTGTTTCCAAGCACAGAACGTGGGCAAGCACTACGGTCCAACCTTCGGATACGGCGATGTGATCGGGTGCGGAGTCAACTTCAGGACAGGGACCGCCTTCTTTACGAAAAACGGCCATTACCTCGGTACGCGTGAGAGTGAGAGAGAGAGAATGGGGGAGCAGCCACGAGCTGGTCTTCCTTGGTGCTACCTGCCCGCACATGCTGACTTTGTTCGTCTTCACTTAGGCATCGCCTTCAGGGAAGTAAAGGGGAAGCTGTACCCCTCCGTTGGTCTCAAAAAGACTGGAGAGCATGTTCGTGTCAACTTCGGCCAGACACCGTTCATGTTCGACATTGATTCCGTCATGAAGGCACGTTAAACTCTCACTCTCGTTTTCTTTACTCCCCATCACTCACTTTACATGCACACGTCTCATTCCTTGGCCTGCATCCCTTACAACATGGTCAACGCCGGTCCCAACGAAGTTCCCGCATGGCTTCGTGATACCTTCGGTGACCCAATCTGGCGGCACGATCGCTGCCCATGGCGACGTCACAGTTATCCTTCCAGTGCACCTGGGACACCCTGGGACGACTCAGAGGACGAGTTTCTTCGACCTGGGTACCCACACTCGGAGCCCGATCGTGATCCCCCGGAGTGGTATCTGGAGTGGCACCAACTCGTAGACAACATTCGAGAGACACCAAAGTCTCCAGACTCGGACTATAACATGGCTGAGCCAACACTCTTCGACATGCGTACAATGATGGAGCGCGTGGCTGATCCATACTGGGCGGATCGTGGCTGGGTTCTTGAATTTGATCGTTAGCTGGGAGGAGACAAATACTAACTGGGTATACAGAAGGAGATCAGACAACTCGAAAAGGAGATCGAGCAAGCAGACACCACCAAGCTCGCCCCACCACTCAGCGAGACAGAGCTCATCCAGCAATTAGTATGTCACGACGCCCCGGACAGCTTGGGGGCTGCGGCTGACAAGACCGCAGGTCCTGCAATTTTTACAACACGACGGCTACGTGGACACGGCACGAGCTTTCGCCCAAGAAATACAATCAGAAAAGCAATCACTGTGTTTAGATCCCAATGAGGAGATACCGGGAATCGACATACAAGACGACAAGGATGCCAATAACCGACAAAGTGAGTTGCCTTGCGTCATCCGAGGCAAGCTCCTATTCTGACTGGTAGCAGGTATCCGACGAGCCATTTTGGAGGGCGACATCGACAAGGCGCTCAAGGAGACCAAAAAGTGTTACCCGCAAGTGCTCGAAGAGAACGAGCAGGTCCACTTCCGCCTTCGATGCCGCAAGTTTATCGAAATGATTCGACGGGAGGCCGAGACGAACCTGGTGGGCGCTGGTGGCCCCAAGGGCAATCACGTCACCGTCAACACCTCTGGCAACAACGGCCACGGCCAGCCCCCGGCTGTTGAGGATATGGAGCTCGATGATGATATGCAGGACATGGACGGCATGGCCGGCGGGCGTGATCTCACACAGGACGCTTTGCTCTACGGACAGACTCTGCAAGCCGAGTATCTGACCGACGACCGGCGGGAGGTGCACGCCGCACTCAACGAAATCTTCGGCCTGATGGCCTACCCAAATCCGCTGAAGGAGCGCAAGGTCGCACACCTGTTGGATCGCAAAGGGCGGGTCGCTGTCGCCGAGGAGCTCAACTCCGCCATATTACGTGAGTTCTATCCACCGCCCTCGTCTTTGCCATTTCCTTTCGCATTTCTCGAGAGGCATGGAGGGGCAATAAGGAAGAAAATTGAAGCAAAGAAACCATGCGACTGACATTTTCATCTCAGAATCTCTCGGAAAATCATCCCGAGCGGCTTTGGAAACCATGTACGCGCAGACCTCGGTTCTCTTGGACGACCTGGCAGAAACGGGCGGGCCAGGCGCATTCGTCACGCTACAGAGCGTCATCGACGAGATCGAGACGCCCAGGCAAGGCTTCTAGGGGAATGGCGACGATGGTCGCGATGACGAAGTGGGTAGCGGCGGCTAGGACGTTCGCCGTCTTGACCTATGCCGGCTGCGCACCACGGCCGCTGCGGCTCTCGAACAACCAACCCCACCTCTGGCCACCGAGTCGCGGCGTCCTGACCATGATAATCCCGATGATAATGAGCAGCTCCTGGCGTCTCCTCCGTCACAAGTCAGACCAGGGGGCGGCTCTGCTGGTGGTGGTTCGGGGTCAATGCTCAATCCTACAGCACCTGTCTTTACACCCAGGTCGAGATAACAAGCTGCGACTGGTTCGACCGCGTCGCTGACGGTCTTGATCTGCGGTGACGGTGGTGTTTGGAACAAGCTTTACAGTACCCAGCCAACAGATCTACAGCCAACGGGTGCCCTCGCCTATTTTGAATCGGGATTACCTTCCTCTTATCTCCAGCATGGCAAGGCGCAGCCTTCAACCCGTGGAGTAGCGGTGGATTTTTCATGGACCGCCTTGCCCGATCTTCGAGGTCGATCTTGCTACGCAGTAGATGACCACACATCTTCTTTTGCTGCTTGGGCTCGTCAGACGGTCCCGCTGGTTTCATTGCGTTTTTTTCTCTGTTCCGCAGGGGGAATGTATGGAGACGTGAGAAAAGGACACCCAATAGAGAGAGCTGTGCGCAACCAACAGCATTCTTCAACCAGCACAAACCAGCACAAACCAGCGACAGCTGCAGCGGCTGCAACAGCAGTAAATACATGTATTACGTTTTGTAATCGACCCCTGCCCCCTTTTTCTTCATCAGAGTGAGACAGGCTGCGGGGACGACTTATTGGGAATTGGTCTGGATGGTTTGCGAGAATCCGGTCGACACAAGCGATAAGAAGAGGGAGGCAAAGAGCACAGACGACACACGTGATGGGTTAGAAGGCACGGCCAGAAGCAGGAATGGTGGATTGCTAGATCCGTTGGTCTGCTGACTGATTCATGAGGAGTTTCGTGTTTTTTCCGGGATGGGTGTGTGGGTTGGCTTTGGTAGAGAAGGGAAGACAGAGCGCGTAAGAGCGCGCGCGGCATGGATGGCGGTGTTCATCCTCCTGGTCGTCAAAGTTTTTTGGTCTTTTCGTCATCGTCTTTTGGTGATCCTGGTCACTTAGGTAGGTATACCGGGAGGCTTCTTTTTTCGGAAATCATCACCTCTCATCATTGTCAAGAGAAGAATAAATTTCTTTGCTTGTCATTTCCCCCCTTTCTTCCCTCCGAGTCCTCTCAGTGCACCCTCACCCCTTCCCCCACACACAATTCCTCCTCCTTGCTTCTTTTCCTTCGAGCTTGTGAGTGTGGGTGGCTCAACTAAATCCGCATTAAATCCAACGTGGCTCGACACGGTTTGACATAAAGCTCATAACTGGCGTGGTTTGCGCAATCTGCCGGTGCAGTGTTGTATTGAGTTGGGGATTATGATACTACTCCCTCTCCCTGCCTGGGCTGTTGTGCTCTTCTGTGGCTATATCTCAAGTGCTTACGCTCATCCCCCTCATCGAACGACACCCAGTCATGTTAGCTTCACGATACTCCCGCCCCCCCCCCCTCCTGATTATTAGTCCGGTAGACCCTGTCCCCGGTCATGTCAATAAGTGCCCTGGTTCTTGCCGTGGTTACTTGGGTGTAATGGTGAGGGCGACGCAGCGCAGGCTGGTCGAGTAGGGATGGGCTATGTTACCTAGGTATGTAGTATTCAGGGGGGATGCTGTGAAATTGGACCTGACCTCGCTGCTGAGCAGCAAAAGTATAATTGTTCTGACAATAAAAATCTTCCTAACATGGGCTATAAGAGTTGCAATAGTAACTGAAGTATATTCGTCTGTAGTACAAGCTGTCCTCGTGTACTGGGACGGTGACACGTCACTGGGAACCCCCTGAAAGAAGTCTTTTCCTTGAGCTCGGGTATCTGACTATGTGGAAGTCTCTTATCGTTCGCCATCAAAGCGGCTTTGCATGTCCTATTCATTTAGGAGCATGGGGGTCGAATCCGGAATGATCGCACACCGGAGTGGAGCCGGACCGAGGAGAGCTTACACGAACCTTATCTCGTTAACCTGGAAGCAGCCTTTCTATAAGACTCTCCGTCAGGCGCGCGGTTGCAGGTCGCAGCGGCCTCATGCGCCGTGCTCTGAAACAACCCAATCGGCATAAACCACCACAATGGGCGACGAGCGCGTCCAGCTCCTGGTCGCCGGCGCCCAAAAAGCTGGCACGACGGCGCTGTTCAGCTACCTGGCCGAACACCCAGGACTGCAGATGGCGGCCCGCAAGGAGACGCACTTTTTCGACCACGAGGGCGGGGCCGTGGACTGGGAGGCGCCGGACTACTCTACCACGCCCTGTTCGGCGAGTGGGACGGGAGGCCCCGCGGCGAGGCCACGCCGATATACCTCTACTGGCCCGCGAGCCTGGCCCGCATACACGAGTACAACCCGGGGGCGCGCCTGGTCCTCCTGTTCCGGGACCCGGTCGCGCGCGCGTGGTCTCATTGGAACATGGAGTCCGGGCGGGGCTCGGAGACGATGGCCTTCTCGCGCGCCATCCGCGAGGGGAGGGGGCGGCTGCAACGGGGTGACGGGCCGGCTGGCTACCATCGCGTCTTCAGTTACGTCGAGCGCGGCTTCTATGGCGAGCAGATGGAGCGGGTCTACCGGCTGTTCCCGCGGGACCAAGTCCTGCCGCTGCTTTCTGAAGAGCTAAGAGACGACCCGCGGCGGGTTCTATCCCAGGTGTATCGTTTCTTGGGCGTTGACGACATTAGTGCCTATCAGCATCCCCGTGTGCTGAACATTACCAAGCCATGTGACTGTGGGAGTTCGCTGGATCAGGAGGATGCCTCTTACCTGAGTGCTATCTTCCGGAAGGATATCAAGTTGTTTGAAAATCTCACCGAGCTCGATACAACAGCTTGGATGAAAGGTATATAGAGAACCTCAGAGATGAACCCCTAAGAATACATTACAAAACCTGGGACCTAAAGACGTAATTAAATTTTTAATAATATTCATGAAGCCTCGGTGCCTATTTATAAATTTATGTAAGGTTGATTTCTGTCTTAGTAGGTGCCCTAGAGCATTGCCTAACTAAGAGATAGCAGTTTGCTTTTGGGGCTGGACCCTTTACGCCGGTCTATAAGAAGTGACTCTGAATTGATGCTAGATGTGATCATTCCCGGATGATTGCTTCCGTATTTTCCTTTGCTCTGATTTCTCCATCTATCTATCCAACAGTTGCTTTATGCGAGACTAATTATCTTCCTATGCCGGCATTCCCACGCCGGGTATGCTGAGGCATAAGAGACACCAGAATTTCAGATATATACAGAACACTTGGGGTAGCACAGCTGTATTAGCTGTGCCATCGTGCTTGTGACCTTCAAAAGGTTGTTCTCATCCACGATTGCCAGCCAGTCTGCTGCACTGGTGGCACACAGTGCCCTGAAGAATCGTCCAGCGAGGTTGTTCCCATAATCAAAATTGTTAGCTGGTCTGCCCTGCAGAATGTTTCTAGAAAGCATGTTTCAATAACTCCATGGGCTGAGAGAAGTTGAGGACGTCCCAGCATAGATGGAATAGAGTTCCATACTAGTAAGTTAGAGGGATATGGAGGACAATGAGTTTTCATTGCCAGCTCTATCTGTGGCTTGAAATGCTTTATTTGTCTGTTTTGCGCTCGTGGTCATGCACGTTTCGGGGGAGGGGAGGCTTATAGATGTCCGGGAACGTGGACCCCATCCAGGGGAATAATCAAGGGAAGTTTTTATATAGCAGCTGCACCGAGGACTGTGCTTCCAGGCATAGCGATTCGCACTCGGGGCTGAGCCCTAGGGTACACCCTATTCATTATGTCGACAAACCATCATTTAGATAGCTTTTATTGTATTTTTGAGCTGGGGTGTCTGACTATGCGGGCTGCCTGTCTATATGGCACATCTATCCGTCTTTCCATGTGCTGGAGTGTGTTATAAGGGACGACCACCAATTTCGCCAGCGTTTACCCACTAACGATCCGCCACGGAGCGAAGCTTGGCCGCGCAGAGTATGAACAACACACGTCATGACCCAGGTCCCAGGTCTGACACCTTAGGAACCATTTCCACGCCCTGCTGGGATGGACTGGCACATGCCATTTCTCATCGCCTTGGCCGTTGGAAGCCTGTGGATGCTAAAGATCTGGAGATGATGAGCCCTGGGTCGCGAGTGCGTATGTACGCACGAACTCTGCGTCTAGTACAGAGCGGCCAGCAAGCCACTTCGAGGTATCCTTATGTAAGTCGTTGGCGAGATGAGCCGCATGGCCAGGCGTGCCTTTTGGAAGGCTTCTCGATTAGCTTGAGCAAGTGTCCGGTTCAGGCCCTGGCCCAACGCAGCCTTGGCCATGGACGCCGTGTACTCGCCGCAAAGTCACCCCTGCCTCCGAAAAGAGGTTTTCAAGGGCGGCTCAAATATGCGCCGTCATACTAGTGATCCAGCGAGATCCACTCACCGTCGTCCAGGTGGTCCCAGCACGAATCGATTATTTTTTGCGCGTGGGCGACGAGTCGCGGGCACTCCAGCACGATCCGGCGGAGCGTGTCATCACCCCACGCCTCGCTCCTGTTGCCTTCGGAAGACGCATCAGAGGATGCCCGCGCCCCGTGCAGAATCAGGTAGACGTAGCTAAACACGGCGGCGTCGAAGAGCGTGGGGTGCGGCGCCCCAAAGAACCACCCGCTGCTGCTGCCACTGCTGCCGCCATCAGCCTCGGCCTCGGCGCCGGGGTACAGCAGCGCCTCGAGGGCGCTCAAGGCGCGGCGCGCGTCGGCGTAGATGCGGTCTGGGTCGATGGCCGGGGTCCCGGCCAGGGCCCAGGAGAGCAGGTCGCCCACGTTGCCCGACAGCTTCCAACCCCCGCCGCCAGTGCCAGCCTCCTTTGTCGTTGTGGCCTCGGCGGACTTTGCGACCTCATCCCTCGCGACGGCGCGCACGCGGCGCAGCAGGGCGTCGCGGACGAGCCCGGAGCGGGAGGAAGGGTCGATGTACCAGCGGCGGAGGACCGGCTCGTTGGGCGGCGACAGGTACAGGGAGAAGAGCCAGGCGGTGCGGAGGGGCCCGTCGAGGAGGGACTGGTAGGCCTGGCGGCGGCGGGCCTGGGACTGAAGCTGCGGGGTCGGGGCCTGCTGGGTCACGGTGGGCGGGGGCAAGGCGCCGTGCTGGGCGGCGTAGGCCTCTAGGCTCGAGGAGGGGACGGGCCGCGTGGCCGTGCCGTCGAGGCGGGCATATCTGTTTGTGTCTGTTGGGGTTTTGGGGCTTGTTGTCGTCGTCGTCGGGGTGATGGAGGAGAGTGGTGGGAGCAGGAAGGGGAGGGAGCCGGTGGGGGAGGCGTGATTTGTTGAGGGGCGGAGGTGGAATTTGACGCCTGCTATTCGGAGGAAGGTCTGTCACGCATGTCCGTGTCAGCTCGAGGTCACTGTCACGGAGTTGGTGTTTTGGTGGTGATGCTTGGTGAGCCTAAGGAAGAGAGGACAGAGGCAGGGATCAGAATGGGCGGCAGGTGGAGCTCCAGCATAGCTAATAAGCTAGCCGTAGGACCAATTGGCAAGACGCCGGGGAGGCTGAGAGGCTGTAGACTGACCTGCCACTTCAGACACGAGGGGTTGAAGCTCGGGGCACCGCGCGCAGCATCGCGGTCTGTGATGAAGACGTGGAGGGTGGGCAGGTCGGAGGGTCCTGGGGAGCGGTAGGGCAGCTCGTTGGGGCCATAGGTGACGAGGGGCACCGAGTCGAACAGGCGCTGGAGGGGCGCGGGCACGGGTGGAACCCAGCTCCTGCCCGGGGCAGCGGGGGAGGGTGGTGGTGACGAGGTAGGTGGTGGTGTCATGGCAGCTGCATTGGGGGTTGCTGAGCCTCGCCTTGTTGGTATGTCGGAGCGGGATATGCGACGGGCAAAGCTATTCCGCCCGCCCGGCAGCTTGGACAGACAATGGTCGGGCTGGGTGGAGGACGAGGGTGGATCTCCTTGCTCCTTGCGATGGCACGAGTGACGCAGCCTGGCAGCCCGATTGCGAGCGAGGCTAGTTCGGCCGAGGGGTTTGGGTTGGGCAAGGCGGCAAGGCTGGCTAGATTTTGGGTTTGGGTTTGGGTTTGGGCTTGGGTCTGGGTCGGGAAACTTCTGCACAGCAGAACGGAACAGAGAACGGAACAGAACGGTGGCCATGGCTCCGGGCACCGGATTGCCAAGCACTAATCGAAGGTTCGATAATCAATCCCTGTCCCGGTTCGCACGCTCCGGCCGCACGTGTTGCCTCAGACCCGGGCGACGGCGACTCGTGCATCTCCAGATCGTCAATCATTCACACCCTCCGCCCCCTCCCCTCCCCTCCCCGCCATTTACGTCAGGCAGGCAGGCAGCTGGCGGCTGGCAGGATGCTCGCCCAGGTGGGAAAGGGCGGGCATTTCGAGCATGATGCCATTGCCAAGCAAGTGACCAACTGGCTGGATGTACCATGTATTGTATATTGTGCCTGTCTGACTGACCACATGAAGTTAGGCGTGATCACCGTGTCTGCATATCCTTCGCAGGTGCACCTATTACGTACAGCATCGCCGAGGGACAACACATTGCTAGCCACAGGGGGTTGATCAGATCAGGTCACGGCATGGCAAAGTAGACTGAGGAGTGGTAGTATAGACGGGGAGGGAAAGAAAAAAAAAATCTGGAAGACTTATTCATGCACGACGCCTTACCCATGCTGCTACCATGCAGAAACGGGACATGCAGGTTCTCTCTGGTCCCAGGGGTCCAACTCGGTCCTATTGGGACCAATTGATAGCCCTTGGCTATGGGGAATTCTAAGCGAAGGGTAACGCAGAGAGAGAGGAAGAGGAAAGGCGGGGGGCACAAGGTGCTGAGGGACCCTGGACCGTATCTCGCCATGATGGAACTCTGCAAGGCGGTGGGACGTGAGGGCATGACCCCACGATCCCGAATATCCCCGGAGAGGACCCGGGATCCTGGTCCGGGCGCATTGGCCGTTGTCGCCCATCATTCGCATCTCGGGACGTGTTTCCATGGTAATAATAACAAAGTCTTGTTGTGATTACTCGTCTTGTTGTTGCAGTTGTCGCCGCCGCCTTATTACCTGGTGAGTAGACCGGCTGTCCCGCGCCGGTGCTTGCTCACCTCGTTTTTCTATAGGCGCGGCTGTAATTGCTTTCCCCTGCCCTTCTCCAATGCCTCACTCTTCAGGAGACACGTTTTACCATAGCATGGCTTGCATGGCTCACTCTCGGTGCGTCGTGGTGAGATGCAAATCAACCCTCATTGTTCATATGCGAGGCATTCCGCAGCCCGCAATGTCGCGAAAGCAGCCCCCAGTGTCCGGCGAAGCGAGGGGCCGCCTCGGACCCGGCGATATGGAAAGGCTGGAGATCATCCCGCTAGTTTGTTGGAGTAGTAGACCAAGCACGCGGCAGACAGAGTTAACAGATACTACAGGTGAAACAAGGTTCGTTGTGGATTATCCAGACTGCCCCGAGCTGGTGATCAGCATGTAGGCCTTTTTCCATATTGGACCTTCTCCCGTTCTCCGTCCCTCGGGTCAACTAGCCGCGGCCTGCGGGCGTTCTGATCGCCTGCCTGACCCGGGGGGTTGCGAGGCCATCGTCGATTCGACCCCGGTTCGATTCGATGCCTGGCAGCAATCACAATATAGTAGTGGCAGTAAGTGAGTGTAAAGAGTATTATGGTAGTAGTAGTGTGGGGCAAATTCTTCCTCTCTCTTCACCGAGGCATTGGTCAGGTTGCATGTACTGTAGACCGAAATGCACACACCTGCAGCACCTGGACCTCACCGTGTGGCGCCGCAGGCCTGGTCTGTGAGCTAGATATGCCGTCTGGTAGCATTCCGTGCCTTGCCTGCGTGCTAGCCCACACAACCTCATCCTCAACCCCTGGCGGCACCACACATAGTACAGCAGATAGAATATCTATGTACGCGAGGGGTGTATCGGGATGGGCTGATCGACCGCCCACCACACACACAGACTCACCTCCCTCCCCGACCGGCCAAGCCTCAGCCGGCCGGTGTTTCAGCCCACATACGACACACACGCACACACACAGGGAGAGAGTAGTAGTGTAGTCTTTTGCAGTGGCCGTACATGACAGGCTTGTTTGAACGAAGGCGGCAGAGAGGAGGGCGAAGCAGCAATCGTCATGTCGAATGATCAGGGCCAGAGACTGGGTCGCGCGGCAAATCAGAATCCGGGTGACGATTGACGCACTCTGAGTGCTCTGAGTGCTCTGAGTGCGTGTGGGTAAGTACGCAATGCCAGATACTACAATGTACATCATTGATTGATGTGATATATACAAGGCAGTGCGGTAAGTGCCCCAGGTCTCGGCCGTGGCTCGGGAAACAGTCGGTACCTGCGAGTGTGGGGCCCCAGAGAATTGGCCGCGCCATTGCAGAAGTGATAGCTGCTGGTTGGGGCCGCCCGCCTGGCAGGCCCTGCGAGCCGTCCATCCGTCGTAGCTGCTGATAGGGCGCAGCTCGGGCGGGCACGGATCGGGTACCTCTGTCGGATGTACCGGTCCCTGGCGGGCGCTTGCACTTGCGAGATTTCGACTGCACCCGACTCGAGTCAAATGCCCGAACCGGAAACCTGACGCTGAGGAACCTGGGCGGTCTTGTCGAGAGGTGGGTGTATGCACGTTACGAACCAGCGACTTGGCTGATGCATAATAACACCAACCAGGCAGTCAAGTCAAGTCAGTGTGGCTGTGACCATCATCTAGTCTATATACCGCCACCTGGGAGACAACAGCATACACATACACACCCACCATATACGTACGTAGATACAACTGGGTGGTCCAGACCAAAGAAGAAAGGAAACGAAACGAACGGTGTGTGTGGGTGATGCTCGAGAAAATTCCAAAAGTGGCTCCACCACGCACTCGCTCACTTGTCGCTCTATCTCTGTTCGCGCTTTCGCCTTTTCCCACGAAGCTCGCACTCGCACGATCGGGGCCCAGAAACCAGGATACGGCAGCCAGGCACCGGAAGGGACAGGACAGGACAGGACAGGACAGGACAGGACAGGACAAGGGCAAGGCAATCAATTGTCACAAGTCGGCATCGTCCGACCCCCACATTACCTCGGTGAAATACCGTATCACGCTTTCTTCCCATCTACCGTCCTTTTCTTGCGCTCGAACCGGTCCGTCGGTCACTGCTAGTCCCACACGTATCCTACGAATCAAGTGCTGCGTGCCGCTGCTATTGATGATGATGATGAGGCGAGGCCTAGGTCTGAACCGGACATGAGCCCGACTTTTTTTCTCTCCAATCTCGTCTCTCTCTCTCTCTCTCTCTCTCTCTCTCCGTCACTAATAAATCATTATATCAATCAAACCAGTCAATAAATCCAGATAGATATATCACACGCCCCCC
>LJJS01000259.1:0-25605 GCA_001447215.1 Diaporthe aspalathi
GTACGTGGCATCCGTTTTTGGGTACGCGAATATCCGTTCTCATAATAATAGCTTTATTTATATAAATTTTAATGCTTAATACACTATATGACTTATTTCTTGCGCAGTTGAAAGACACTGTGACGCTGACGATTATTAATAATCGCCACAGGTCTTTTTTATCAGGCTCAGTCTTTGGCTACCGCCAACTTCTTCAAGCATCACATCACCACCTGGGAACCAAGGACGTGTATAGAGGGCATAGCAAGAAATCTATATTCTTGCCCGTTGGCCCGGTTTACCTGCTCAGGCATCTGAACATGTAGTACGCCCATGTCTCTCTGCTTTTTTGCTGTTAAGATATATGACTACAAGAGCACACATGGACGCACAGTGAGAATAAAAGATGATGGTGAAATGTGATGGCGAGCCGCTAATGAGTTGGAACTCTGGGCCCAGGCATGATCAAGGCGAATCCATCACCTCTAGCAGAGGCTGCCACAAGGGCCCTCAAGCCCAATGGCGTGAGGGGGCGAAGGGTGCATTCAACTTCAGGAGTCCGAATTGGTATAGAAACTGTGGGTGGATAAGGACGACTGTCGGGTCTACGAGGTGTTCGTGGCTGCAGAAAGTAGGACTGGGCAATCCCAAAGGCGTCGGCGAGTGCGTGGAACGGATGCATGTTGGAATTTTCAAGCCGCTGGATAAATTAACATGCAAACGCCGCTGAACACTGTTTCGGTCCATGGATACTGGCTACGCCTGTTGATTCTGTTGAGGATTACTCCCATCTCATTCTCTCTGGGCACATGCACGGGAACGCAGGTCCGGTCCCGCATCTAATCCGATAAACTACCCAGGGAATATTTGTACGGCCTCTTGCATATAGCCGATAGAATCCAAGCGGGGCCGGGGTCGATCTTTGTGGCCATCCCGAGGTAGGTATCGAAGACATATATTTCTGTTGTTGGTAGGTGCCCATGTGAGCTCAGTACGTTGCGGAACCAGGTGGACAGCTTTCGACCAAGTTGATGCCAGGCTGACCGATCAGGAGTTGGCCGTGCTTGCAAGCTGTGTGATTATGGCACTGGGCCTCAGGAGCTGGCATAGACCATGACATGGATGTGATTATAATCTGCGCCGAGGCATCAGCGCCGCAGTGACACAGCGGCCAGATAGGAGGAGCCTAAGGGTTGCACCATAGTGTAAGGTCCCTGCAATACAGCCGGTGTCTTGCTCCTCTGTCGAAGAAAGAGCAGTCATTGCACAGTAGCCTCCACAATCCAGGACCCGGCATCGTCACACGAGTTCTTCAATGGGCCCAGATACAGTGCAGACCGCAGGTGAGCAACCTAAGGGTCAATATATTCGGGGGCTATGTTAACAACCCCAGCCCCACGGGCGCACACCAGCTGGAACCATACCAGCGGGTTCCTTTTTTGCGATCTCTGCAGAAGGGACCACTGGAGAGTGTCTGCAAGGTGTTGCTGGCGCAACCACAGCCGGGAACACTCAAGATGACCAGATGGTCTCAAATCGCGACCAGGGCCCCGCCAACAGACAGAGGGTGTGGATTGTCATTTCGACATGCTTAGACACACCTGGCCCGCCGCCCATGCCCGTAACACGCACTCGAGACCCGGAGCAAGCTCATATTACGGTTGCTCGATGGCCACTCGAGACAGCAGGCAAATATGGAAGGTGTGGTCGCCAGAGGGCGTATCAGCGCTCGTGACCAAGCTGGAGTCGCCACATGACCGACCCGAGATGCTGAAAAGGCGGTTAAGATGGTTGGCCAGCCCTTACGAGATAAATCGAACAGGCGTGAGCGTTGACAGAGCGATCCAACATGCTGCTTACCTTCATCGGCCCCGCTGGGCCAGGAAAGTGGCGCTGGTACATATGTAGCAGTCAGCAAGAAGTGCGAAGACCAACACGGAGGCGATACCATCACCGTACGCTCTCATGCTGCCACTGCAGATAACATTGACGCTTCGATGATAGTCAGTTAGCAAAGCGCACGTACCCTTCCACGGGGAAGTCTCACAACAGGGTGATATCCTGTTGATGTATAGCTAGCGAGTGCGTAATTGTACACAATCCAGGCGCTGGGGTGTCCCATTGCCGGATTTTTGGTCGGGTCCACTGTCCTGAGTACTCTCCATCTCCCTTGTCGTTCCAATATCTATTCTGCCACCCATTGCGACACGGTAAGCCCCGTCTTGTTCATCTTCATTGTTGCTGGGCTGGGTATCAACAAAGCTTGCAGTGGCCGTGCACCTCCACTGATACTGCTTCTCTCCAAATCCGTCTGATGCGGTGGGGTATCTGTGATGGTACAGGACATAGACAAAAGAAAATGGCGGTAAGGTGACCAATTGAGTAAATGTAAACACCAAAACGAAGAATCCCAATAAGGGTCTGTTGTGGGGAGAGAGGGGGTCCAGAAAGCCCGAACCCAGCTCAGGCCCATTTGCCCCCTTCCTGAATCTCAGAACGCCATGTATAAAAAAGCCCTCCCCAGATCGATCGAACACGACAGACCCGACGAGTGAGGAAACTGCCGCACAGAGTGTAAAGGAAAAAAGGCGACAGCCATGAGGGGTGATGTGTCATCTGTTCAGGGTAACCAATGGCAAAAAAGGCCATAGTGCAAAGCGATCAAAAGCAGGCGCAAAAGCACAGAGCACGTGTACTCCCATCGCACCCCGTTACTCCTCTCTCAGGCACCATCAACTTCCATCGCCTGAGAGTACTATGCCACTATCCCTGTCCTGGGTGCTTTTCGCGCCCGTCTCCTGTTCTGCTGGCCGCAACCGTTCTATGCGCAGCTTCATGGTCTCGTCAGCGTCCCGGTCGCCATCGCCTTCTGACCGGCCGTACTCGCTGTCACTGCTGGGACGCTGGTCGGAAGCGTGGTCCCATAGTTGGGCCCCGTCGTAGATATATGGCTGGTCGCCTTCCTCTGGCACTGCGCGACCGTCGACGTCAAACTCGCTGACCCTGACCTGATAGTCCAGGGCCCTCTTGCCCTCCCTGATGAGCTCCTCGGTCCATCCGAGACACCTCTTGAGGCTCTGGTTCATCTTCTGGCTATCGACAAGAAGCTGTTGATGCTTGGATAGGTCGACTCGGAGGCGCTTCTCGTCACGCTTTCTGTGCTGGGCGTCCCTCGCTGCCATGGTGCTGGGGCTCATCTGCGCAGATGCCGCAGAGTCCGACTCGGAAAGTTCGGACTCGGCCATGGAATCATCGTCAGGCTCTGTACCAGAGTCCTCCTCGCTCAGGTCCGTCAGGCCGAGCTTATTCAGAGGCCCTTCAGGGCCCCCGCTGGTGGAGGTCGAGGGGATGCGGGACGAGGCGGCAGTGTTGGCAGACGAGAGCCGGCCGGCCCTTGTCATTCGTTTGTAACGCCGCAGCTCGTTCGTCTGTTTCCGCAACTGCCGTTCTAGGGTCCGGTTGATGGCTTCCAGGGACGCATTTGTTATCTGCAGGTCTTGCACTTTCCGCTCCCTCCTCGCGTTGGCGACCAGCTCGTTCAGCGGGTCGTTGCCACTGGCCGACTTCGGGCTAGCCAGGCCAGATGCTACGGAGTCACTCTCGTCCGGGCTGCCGGCCAGCTCATCGGCGGCCTCGAGCACAGATGCCATGGATACGGTCGGGTTCGAGAAGGCCAGGGGCGACGGCAATGGGGAGCTGGCGGGCGGGGTGGAAGCCACGGCCCGTGAAGCTGGTGGAGCCTCTGTCACCAAGCTTCCCGAGCGCGAGTGGCCAGACACCCTCCGTGGGAGGGCCTCTGCGCTGATACGTCTCAGGTCGTTGGAATTGGCCCGGGATAGCTGAGGTGCAGAGGTGGGCATACTGCGCCTTTCAGCTATCGAGGCGCCAGCCGAGGGTTGAGGCTGGGCTTGGGGCTGAGACGGGGGTGGCGGATGGCATGTGGCCTTGGTCGGCGACGGCATCCGCTGTGACGACGGAGCCGGTGACTGGGACCTGCAACCATGCTTGCTGGAATTGATTCTCGGTGTGGACGAGTGGGCAGAGCCAGAGCCGGATTTCATCAAGCTGGGCTGCAGGTCCGGAGAACCATTGGCATACATGAACTTGCTGGACAGGGGGTCTGGGACCGGGGAGGCCAGGGGCGGCGAGAAGGGCGCGGACGGGACAGATGTTGGAGGACTGAGCCGAGCAGGGAGGTTGATGCCATTGGCATAAAAGAAGGTCGGGCCCTTTTGCGGGGGCGGCGGCCTGTGGGCAGCAGCTGAGGGCTGGGCTGTCCTGGAGGCATCGCTGGCATAGAAGAACTTTGAGTCTCGCTGCAAGGGAACCGTTTCGGCCCTGTGTAGGGCACCTGTGCCAGCATCGGAGTCGAGGGCAGCGCCGGAGATGCCCAATCCTGAGCGGAGCTCCCAGTGATCGGCGGCGGCGGCGTCTGCCGGGGACGGGGAGGCATTGGCACTTGTGACACGACTCTGGCGGGAGCCAGATCTCGGGGTAGCGCTGTTCTGGAGGGCGGCAGCGGTGGAGTGGCTGGCATGACTGGCATGGCTGGTGTGGCTGACGACGGAGGATGGGCGAGCCGACCTCCTCGGAACCGGGGCGGCGAGAGTGACAGTCTGACGCTGCGAAGCCGAGGCAGAGGCAGAGGCAGAGGCGGAAGCGGCGGTATTAGAGGCGGGAGCGGGCTTGCCGGCGAGCTTCGGGGTGACGGGTAGGCGTTTTGCGAGGGAAGGGGCCTGGGATGGTGCAGGGTGGCGTGAGGAGGCGGTCGAGGTCGAGGCTGAGGACGAAGGCGCGGCTGTGGAGGAGCGGTCGTAGGGCATCCTGGCAGAGGAAGAGGCTGGCTCTTTGGAGGAGGAGGATCGGGAGGTATGCAGGTTCCTCATCGTGTTGGTAGCATCTTGTCGGGTTTAAAGGGGAGCCCGGGTGGGGGAGACGAGGTCGGGGCTCGAGGTCAGGAGCAGTTGTGAGGTGGGCGTTTAGGGGCAGCGAGGATTGCCAGCCCAGGACGTGTCGAGGAATGGCGGGGACAGGAGTAAGAGCAGGTGCAGGGCTGTGATTGTGGATGCAGACTGCCGGAGTCGAGGGCGTCGCCCGAGTGGGAGACCAAAGTCAGGAGTAGTATCGGTGTCGGTGTCGGTGTCGGTGTCGGTGTCGGCAACGATGTCGACGCCGGAAGGGGGCTGGGAGAGCAAGTCGAGGCTGCAGTCGGCTGGTCTGAGAGATGCAGGAGGAGTAGCAAGTGTGGCGTCGTGGTAGTGGCGGCGGACGTTGTGAGTGATGGCGAGGCTTCCGAGAGGGGGATCTGTGTTGTTGATCTTGTTGTTGCTGGTGCAGGAGGCGGTCGCTGTGTGTGCGTGTGTGTGTGCGCGCGTGTGTGTATGTGTTGGTATTGGTCGTGAGATTGGCGATGGGGTCGACGGCTGTTTGTTGTGGGGAAGATGCTAATTGGGGGTGATTGGGAGCCATGCAGCCATGCAGCCATGCAGCCATGCAGCCATGCAGCATGTGCGGACGGACGACTGGGCGTACTCCGTACTGTCTCTGTCTGTCCGTGTTCTGCCGTCCTGCCGTCCTGAGCCGTCGTCCAGGCTCTGGATCGCCTCCTTCTCGTCAGCCACAGGCACATACAGGTGTTGTATCTATGATATCTACAATGCCCACAACATCTACGTCTCTCACAGTATTGCACATGCCCACATGCCCACATGTAAACATGTAAACAAGCCCTCGCTGCTGGCAGTGCTGTGAGTGGCTCGGCCGCCATGTTGTTTATCATGCGTGCCACACAAGGAACACACTGTATGGGCGGGCACACACACACGTGGTCGGGCCACACACAGTGTTTCCTCCCGCATACGGTATACCTCCGGCTGCCGTAGCCCCTGACCCATATCGTGTTTTCTTATACCGCGGCCCTCCCATCCCAGGGACCCTTGTGTCCTGGGCCAGTCGACACGCCTTACTAGGGTGGAGCCGCTACCTGTGCATAGTAGTTGACGAGCCAAACTGTAGCCATCACCTACACCATCACCACCACCACCAGCGGCCTACCAGTCTGGTGCCTCGAACTCTACGATTCACAGAGAGGTTCCACGATGGCCCTCATCGGCATCTCGCTGATAGTCGCCTCCGTCGTGCTCTTCTGCCTTCGCCCTCCAGCATGGCTGCCACTTCCAAAGCTTATCGTCAGCTTCCGCCGTCAGCCACCGGGAGCCTCCAATCTGCCTGCCTCACAAGAGCAATCGCCACAGCCGACGCGGGCCACGCCCACCCGCGATGCTGCTGACCTTGACGGCCAAGGCGACGGCGACGGCGACGGCGACGGCCATGCCACCCCAAGAGCCAGAGCCACCACTACACACCCCGCTGGTTCCGTCCCTAGCTTCTCCTTGTCCGAACCTCTGCCACCGGCCTCCACCGAGCAGTCTGCCACCACCTCACCAGCCATCTCTCATCCTTCTACTCCGCCAGAAATCAAGCCACCGACCGCATCTGACCTCATGCCTCCGCCTCCGCCCCCGCCCCGGCCCCTCGCCCCGGTATCTTCACCGGCGCCTGGCCTATCTCCTTCTGCCATCGCGCCCAACAACCCGGCTCCGACCACGCATGCACGCCGCATACCGACCCTCGCCCCGGCCGCCGCGAACAGCTCCTCGCTCCGCCCCTCACCCGCGCCCTCGCCGAACCGCTCCCTCCCGGTCCCGAGCCGCTCGCCCGGCCGCGCCCCGGGCACTTCTACCCTCGCGCCGCCGCCCACACACTCCACGGTACCCACCAAGCCCTCCAGGCAGGTCAGGCTGACTCCCGGCCACTCCCCAATGGACTGGGCCCGCCTGGCCCAATCCCCGACATCTGACCTGCGCGGCCTGCCTCCCTCCACCCCGTACCTGCGTGTCACGCCCTCACAGCTCCGCCAGATGACCGGACGCAAGGGCAAGAACGCCTGGTCCGTCTTTTCCGGCAAGGTCTACAACATATCCCCCTACATCAGCTTCCACCCCGGCGGCGAGGCTGAGTTGCTCCGCGGCGCCGGCCGCGATGCCACGCGCATGTTTGCAGAGGTCCACCCTTGGGTCAACTATGAGACAATGTTGAGTGCCTGCTTGATAGGCATACTGGTTGACGAGCATGAAGCCGACCATCACGTGGGAAAGGCAATGGAGGAGCTGGACTAGGGCCCACTCCGCCCCGGGACGCAGCCGATATAACCGACATGTATTGCTACTTCCCGGATCCTAAACACTTCTGCTCCTACGCCAACCACTACTCTAACCTCTACTCCGGGATTGAAGAGATCGGTGGTGCTTATCGATTATTATAAACTGGATACTGTGCAGCATGTACGGTACCAGCTATAGCTAGACAGACTGCCTCCACGGCGGCAATAGATACCCCGCCCCCAAGGGCAACCTGAAGTAGCTGAAAAAGACGAGAAGCAAGATAAAGTAGCCAGCCATGTACCACCGCCAATAACCGTCGACACAACGAGATGCCATGTCCTCACCTGCGCCTGCCGAATCTGAAGTTCAGCCCATCGTCGCTCTCATCATCCTCTTCATCGCTCTCCTCCACCGTCGTCCTCACCGAGCGTACCGCTCGCCTCTTGGGTGGCTTTTCCGTTTCGGGAACCCCTACAGCACTCCGCTTCTGTGACCTCGATGGCAGGGATTCCATTTCGTCCCGCGTGTTCCGTGTGTTCCGCGCAGCCGCTTGGCTTTGCCTCGTAGCCGCTTTGCCCTTCTTGCTCCTCGCGGGCTCGCGGGCCCCGTCCTGGTCCATAACATCAGGCAGCGAACTGTTGTCTTCGCCGGCGTCGACCTCACTGCCGCCGCTGTCATCGCTTCCAATGGCGTAGCTGTCTCTTTGCTTTGCCCTGCTCGTTGCCGGCTCGCCCCGCCCCGCCCTCGGTCTAGACGCAGGCTCGTCCTGACTGTCCGCCGCCTGGCTCGTGTGCTTGCTCCTGCGGCCTTGGGCGGTTCCGTCTTCGAGCCAGTAGTCGTTGCCAATGCCGTGCACTTTCTGTCGAGCCGGCTCGAGCGACATTATCACCCTTTGCTGCGGTCGTCCAGCAGTCTCGCCCTGTTTGCGGAACATCTTGAAATTCTTCCGCCCGTTCCACCGTGGGTCCCAGCGCCCCTCCTGAATGTCCTGCTCCCGAGTCCGCTGTTCTTGTGGCCGCCGAACGTTTATAGTCTCAACGAGCGTCAGCCGCCGTATCGCTTCATAGTCGATATCACCGTCCCGCAATTCCCGTGCGAGTCGTTCCCGTTCCGCCTGGGCATTAGCTTCCTCCTTCTCCCGGTACTGTATGGCAAGTTCGAGAATATCCCCGTCGTTGTGGGGAGTCTTCTTGCCTTTCTTATTTCCGGCTGCTGTCCTGCCTTGGCTCACCCCTTTCTGTCGTTGGGGCTGAGGCTCAGGGGCGTCTTCTTGCTCCGGCGGGGGCGTTGGGTCTTTTGGTGGGGTGTTTGGTTCGCCAGCCTCGAGCCGGCGCCGCTTGATGGCTGCAGCCGTGGGCGCCACATCCTCCATGATGTCGCGATCCGGTTCTGGAAGTGGCCGCTTGCGCTGCGACGCGGCTGCGGCAGCCGGTGCTTCTTCTGGCTGTGTCATGAACATACCCTGGGACGGTTCTGCAGCTACGCCGGCTCGGGCTGCAGCATCAGGCTCCTGCTCGTCTTCGTCTAGTCCAGTGTCAAAGCCCTTGAATCTACTCTTGGGAGCACGACGCTCTCGCCTGCGCGTTTTGGTTGGCTGGGGCGGGGACTCCTCGATAGGCTCGCTCCTCTCGGCTTCGTCCACGTCCATTTGCAAGCACATGCTCCCGGTGTTGGCTTCTTCGTTTGGCGTCTGGCCGGCTAATATCAAGGGCTGATCAGTCACCTGCAAATCGATCCGGAACGCTGCAGATGTACCTTGCTCTGGTTGGGTCGAATCGAACTCCAACGGTCGTCTCAACTGGCCTGCGTCAAGATCAAGGATGGCGGGCAGGAAGTCTCTCGGCTCGACCGGACGGTGATCCAGACGCAGCGCGACCTGACTGTAGAAGCTCAGATACCACTCCGCGTCCTCCTGGCCCGGCGGGGGCGTATAGCGCACTACCACGACGCCCCTGCCCTCGCTGCCGTCCTCAAATTCCCCAAGGCCTTTCTCTCCGGCGATTCCTTTGACGTAGCGTATGAATTCGTCTGTGCCAGTAAGGCCCGGTATTACTTCACACAAAAGAGCTTTCCCTTTCCCGCTCGTAATGGCAGCGTGCATGTCTTCGAAGCGCTTCCTCTCGTAAAAGATGAAGGTGTAACCGTCAAATATGTTCCGTCGTCTCTCATCAGGCGCAAAGAACTTGTCTGGACGGTCAGCGCCGGGGGCGTCAGCCGTTGGTGGCAGGTATCGCATTGCCTCGGGCCAATTGGCATCAAAGTCCATCTCCAAGGGGCTGGGCTGGACACCATCCACGCTGCCAGCCTCCGGCTTGGCTGCTTCGATGATGGCCTCCATGAATCCGTCCACCACGATATACTTCCCAGTAATGAGCGCCTGTAACACTTTGGACGTGTTGCGCCTCTTGCTGACGACATGTGTGGTGTTCACATGGTCATACACCGAACTGTACTTGATATCCAGGGGCTCGATTTTCTGGCGCAGCACGGCCCACCGGTCTGTCTCGAGCTCCTTTTTGCTGAACGAGAAGCTGAGAACGACCGAGTGCCACGTTATGCTTGAGAAGTACGTCAGTTGGACATTTCCCAGCAATAATTATGTGCAAGCGGCTCACCGAAAGGTCTCTCGGTAGTGGCCGAGCTTGATCTCGTTTGTGTCCTTGATGAGGTTGAATCGCTCGCCCTTGATCTGTTTGCCGTTGACCAAAGTACCTATCTTTGTCTTCAGATCCTCAATGGTGACGAGCGATCGCTTCTGAAGGTTGGTCTACGGATATGTGAACTCGGGCCCAGAGGGACGGTTGAGCTTAGGGCTGGCACGGATACATACACCATCGCCCTCGGCGACCGGGGCTACCTCGATCGTCAGGTGCTTCCTCGAGATCGTCTTGTCCTGGATCACGAAGCTCCCAGCTGGTAGGGTGTCAGATATCTGCACGAAGCAACAAGGCACGGATCATATGAGTACCCTCGTCATCCTGAGACGTCCGGCCGAACAAGTAGCGTTTTCCTGGGGATAACCAGAGTCGTCTACCTACAGGGGCTTAGTCAGGTGCGCCTTGCGCGACAGAGACGAAGCACAGGTCCACAAACCTTGAAAAGCGTCGCCATCGCTCTCAAGGATCCACATGGCGGAAGGGTGCGGCCCTGTGCGGGCGGACGGTCAGAACAAACGGGGCTGTCGGGTAACCTTCCAGGAATGAATGAATCAACATGTAGTCAGAACAAGGTGTAGGATGTCGAAGGGGACAAAAACGAAAGGGAGGCGGTTTGGCTGTGTAGAGGGGGAGCGCGATCTCGGCCCGTTGCTGCCTGTGCAGGTCGCCGATCTCTGTAGGCGGATTCGCAACGTCACTGGCGACGACTTGGCGACGGGACGTCGCGTCACGGAACGCGACAGGCCTTCCCCCCACCCGGATTTCAGCTGCTGGCACTGAAGGTGGAGACGTTCGACCCCACGCTGTCACGTGCACTCAAGGTTGGGCTTGCACATTACTTCCTTGTCTTCCGTCTCATCCGCCATCGGGTCTATCATCTTTCCCCAGCTTTCTTGTTTGCCTCCTTCCTGTTTGCTTTGATGGGGCAATAGTTGATGGGCGGGAGAGGCACAGAACCGGCGGGCAGAACAATGTAGGGCGAAACCCCATCGCTTTAGACTGCCATGAACAACCGCAGAACTGATACATTACAAGTGTCTTTGCGCACACTGGCTCCTGCTTCGCACTGGCCCAACTATCCACCACTCGAATGAAACAAACAGGCTTGTCTTTACTCTAAAACACGGTCTATGTTCCCGTCCGACACATGTCATTAAACCGATTTCCCCCTCGCACATGTGATGGTCCCGGTCGAGTGGTCTGGCACTTTAGGAAGTGAATAGAGCGAGGCCAGTGTGCCCTTAGACTTGACCGGACACTGTTTACGGCCCTGCAAATGCCCAGTGAGAGCCTCGGCCTGCTGCCAGAGTTCATCATGAACACGTGCTCTATGCTCCGGCTGGAGTCTCGCCAGCAGGACTTTCCGAGTGCGCGTGATGTTTGTGCTTCTTCTTGCGCTCTTCTTTCTCCTTCTCCTTCTCCTTCTTGATCGTGGCCTCCGCCACGAGTTGCTCAAACGCCATGAAGTCACCTTCCTCCTCAGGCGACCGCTGAGCCTGTGTGTGGTATATCGGTCAGTATGGTCCGCAATCGGCCGACCGGTGGGCGGGGTGAGGGAGACTTGCCTTTGCGCAGATCTCGCCAATGATGACCATGGCCTGCGCTCGCTCCAGCCTCTTTGCCAACGGAATCTTCTTGTCGTTCAATACGGCGTCGCACACCTCGCGCAGCACACTCTGGATCTCAAACTTGCTTCCCCGCCACGCCGCATTCAGGATCTTGCCCGTGACCCGCCTCTCGTACTCCATTTTTCTCTCATCACTCCACTCCTCGCCGCCCTTCTCCTCCATGCGTGCCATCTCCTCCATCGTCTGTTGTGCGTCGATAGCGCTCGAGATGGTGTTCCATGTCTCCTTCACGATGGTACCCTTGTCCTTCATGCGCCCGAAGAAGCCGCCTATGCCGAACAGCTTCTGCGACTTGAGCAGGTTCGTGCCCTTGGCGAGGTACGTCTGGCCGATGGCGTGCAGGATATCCAGGCCAAACGACTCCATCTTGAGATTCTCCACCTCCAGCCTTATCTTCTCCTGGAACGCCCTTGTCACGTCGGCTCCTTTGTCAGTCTCGGTCCACACTGATATGCGGTCCAGAAGCTTCTTGGCCAGCATGTCCACGCGCTCCTGGCGCACGCGCGCCCTCTCTCTCTCGTACTCGGCCAGCTTCTCCCGCTGCTCCTTGGTCAGGCCGGCCTTCTTCTTGTCCTTGTCCTTCTTGTGCAGCGACGAGTCGCCCTGGGCATCCGAGGTCAAGGTCGTGTCGTCCGAGGGGCGGTCCATGATGGCAGGCCTAAGCGGGATCTTGTACTTGTTCGGGGTCGAGGTTCCGCTACCGGGCGCGGGAGACGAGGTGCGGGAGGGAGTAGTGCCGGAGGGGGCGGTGCCGGAGGGCGACACTGCGGGTTTGTCGCCTGTCGCGACGGGCTTTTCCCCAGCGGCGGCCTCCGGTTTCCCCTTGACAGACGGTGGCGATGCAGGCTTCTCGTCCACGCCATCCGTACCAGGTGCCGTGGTCTTGGTGCTCTCCTTGGTGGCTTCCGAGGTCCCAGGGAATTCGGGGTCGTCATCGGCTGCTGCTGCCGCTGCCGCTGCCGCTTCCTCCTCTTCGCTCATGCCGGTGATGTCCATTGTGGTCGTCAGATCTTTCATCAGGCCGATCTCGCCGATCCAATCCACGAATGCGTCGCCGCCGAAGATACTGGTGAAGAACTCGGCGGGGTCGGCAAAGCCTTCTTGGGGTTTGGCATGATCCTTTCCGAACTTGTCGTAGGCCTTTCGCAGTTCCGAGTCGGACAGGACCTGGTACGCCTCGCCGATGGCCTGGAATTTCTCGTGGGCGGAGGGGTCATCGGGGTTCTTGTCTGCGGGGCAAGGCGAGGATTAGCAGGCGGGCGTGGTTTGGCAAGGAGACATGAGAAGGCAGGGACAATGCGCCGGGTCTAGCAGATGGCACATGCCTGGATGGTGAACCATGGCCATCTTGCGATAGGCCTTCTTGATCTCCAGGTCCGTCGCGGTCGGCTTCACGCCGAGCGCATCGTAGTATGACGTATCGACAACCATGGTGCTGGAGTCGAGGCTGCTCAAAGCCGCAGTCAGATCAGGTCGCAAGAAGATGAAAAAGAAAACGTCAGAAAGGGGTGCGACGGCAGAGTGCCTGGGTATCTAAGTGAGGAGTCTAGGGGCCGTCTGGTCGGGACTGGGCTGCTGGGAGCGAAATCTGGGATTTCTGCAAAAGAGGGTGAGGCGCGGCTGACGAGTGCGAATGAATTTAGGGGCGGGATCTATTTGCTGGGTGCAGGTAGACCTGCTGGGTTTGGGCGGGCTGGCGGGCTGGCGGGTTGGGCGGCAGCTTCTGCCCCACGCTATCGTGCCCTCCCCCTCCCCCTCGCCATCCCGCCGCCCAAGATCTAGTGTGAAGTCACTGCCTGCAGGGCTGAGCGAGGCCTGCTGTGCTTAAGCGACACCGCCTGCAGCGACAAGCGTGAACAGCGTGAACCTGGATATGGCTGCTCGTGATACACCTGGCCCGGCCGTTGCCCGAACGCGCATAGAAGGCTTCGACCTGCCAAGACCAAGCGAGAACATTCCAAGGATCCTCCCTACGTGGC
Organism: Diaporthe aspalathi; assembly: GCA_001447215.1. Taxonomy (NCBI): domain Eukaryota; kingdom Fungi; phylum Ascomycota; class Sordariomycetes; order Diaporthales; family Diaporthaceae; genus Diaporthe; species Diaporthe aspalathi. The sequence continues at coordinate 13,407 of LJJS01000259.1, forward strand.
GCCTGGTCCCCATCCAAACGCCGCCGTCTGCCACAATCTACTCACCGAGCACAGTATATCTAGGTATTCTAGGTTGGCCGGTATCCAGCAGCCGCAGAATCGCTCAACAGCAGTCCGGACTGCGGGCCCGCTTTGTACCTAGCTTTTCCTCGCGAGTCAGGCTCATTATCCTGATCTGCTCTGCTTGGTCCAGATTGCCTTCATTATAACGTCTACACGCAGGCGTCTCCTCCTGGCGTGCTTGTCTCTTCACATGGTCTGGTACTACAGCCTCCAGCTCAGGCACCTCACCCAGATTTAGTCCCCGGTGTCGGGCGGAACAAGTTCCTGAGTACCATGACACTGGCCCGCAGCGGTTGGTAGAGGACACCGTATGTCATTGCATGTCTAGCGTTCTGCAGATAAATAGTAGATGCTCCTCTCGCAGGGACATGTGCAGAAGAAGCATCGATCAATCCCGTCCCAGGCCTCTCACAAGCCTCTCACACCGGCCCCCCTCCTTCCCCAAAGGTTAGTTGGCTCTCATCACTACCTGGTCCGTGGTGCCTTGCGCCCTACTGGACACCCGCGGCCTTCATCCTCTCAAAGCATTGCCTGTACGCATCATGGATCTCTGGCACCTCGTAGCCGTACTCCTTCAGCTTGCTGATGAGTTTGGTGTGGTCCAGCTTGCAGTTGCTCCGGCCGGCCTTGATGACCTTGGCCTGCTCCTCCAGGGTGAAGTTCTTCCACGTGTAGCCCGGCCTGACAATGTCACGGAACAGCGTGAGGACTTCATTGTGCGAGATGGCGCCCGGGTTGGTGAAGTTGTAGATGCCCGTCTCGCCGTGCTCGGCCAGAAGGACAGACGCGGGTAGCAGGTCGTGCAAGATGGTGTTGCTGTTGGGGATATCGACGACGCGGTCGTACTTTGCGATCTTGGTCACAAAGTTGCGAGGGTGAAGATCGTCAGAGACGGGCATCCGCAAGCGCAGGATGAGGCAGTTGGTGTAATACTTCATGACCTTTACATTCACACACGAGTCAGCGAGCGAGCGAGCCAGCCGGCCGGCCGGTTCCGTCGTGCTGCCCACGGCTCAGATATGCGGACGGAGGAAGGGCGAACAGAGGGCAAATGGTGCGGTTGTCTTGTGCTTGCGCAATGGGGCGGGAGCGGCGGAGGAGTATCACGGAATCGCCGGTTGCCGCGTTGCGGTTCAACTCACCTCTTCCACGTGTGCCTTGGTCTCGGAGTAGAAGCTGCCGGAGAAGTTGGCCGGGTCGGTCTCGGTGTAGCCCGGGCCATCCCAGGGGTGCTTCTCGTCGTACTGGTAGATGCAGCCAGTGGCGAAGACGGTGCAGTGAATGCCCTTGAGGTAACAGCAATCGGTCAGGTTGAGGGTGCCAATGACGTTGGATCGCATCGTCTCCTCCTTGTGGTCCTCGCACCAGTCGACATTGGGACGGCCGGTGCAGCCGGCAGCGTTCAGCACATGGGTGGGCTTTACCCGGTCGAGCTCCTGGAGGACCTCCTCGCGGTTTTGGTTGCGGACAAGGGTGGTGTGCACATCCTTGCCCTGCTTCTCGAGGATGGTCTTGAGGTGACCGGCGACCCAGCCCTCGCCACCCCAGATGAGGAAGCGGTTTGGCTTGGAGCCGTTGGAGCCGTTAGAGCCGTTCGTAGCCATCTCCAGTATCCGAGTGGCTGCGGTGCCTGCGATGTCTCGAAGTATAGGTTGAAAGATACCTGGTTGGAGGATGTCCGCGCGTGTAAGTGGGGGGGGGGGCGCGGCCGTGTGTGGGTATAGCACAATCTAGGTAGACGTTGCCGGGCTTTATGTGCTTGGGCCGAGGGGCGGGTTTGGAAGGGGAGGGCACCACGAGGATTGCAGATCAGCGTGTCAGCGCATGAAGAGGGGTGTGTGTGTGTGTGAGAGAGAGAGGGACGGGGACGGGGAGGAGAAAGGAGAAGGCGAAGTGCCAGCAGCCAAGGAGGCTGGCGATGAAGTTAAATAGAAAGGATCAAGGGGCATGTAGACCAGCTAAGCTCAGCAAGGGAGGGTCTTGAGACTGACGAGTCTCAACGTCCCTAGATTTAGATTTAGATTTGGATTCAGATGTCAGCAGAGTCAGAGTCAGGCTAACCCGCGCTACTGGAGCTGCAGGGCTCTGGACAGGGGCCGGTGTGCCTGTGGGCCGTGAGTTGTGGGCTGTGGATGGTCCCTGGCTGCAGGTGGGAGGATGGACGGACATGCTGCCGGAAGCCAGGGGTGCTGTGCTGGGAACCCATTGCCCAATGCGATTGTTGTGTGGCAGGACAGTGCGACTCGCTGGCAGGTAGTCTACACTACATAGACTACCTTAGGTATCTACAAACCTAGGTGTGCGAGGTGACATCCGGGTGTCTGGGACTGGGACCAGGACTGGGACCGGGGTGGCATCGCGTCGGTAGTACTCGGTACACTCAGCGTGCGTGCAACGAAACACTTTTCACTGCCTCTGCTCGACAAGCCCAGCCCAGCCACGCGCCACGCCGCCTGTCATAATGTCTTGCAACGCTGTCTCAGGGTAAATGAGACGTTGACGGATGAATCAAGTCCATGCAGTACCTGCCTTCCTCCTATGAGCTTGGGCGATAGCCCTCGACCTGCGCACGGCTGACTGACAGACACTATCTTGAGTGGCCACCTAGGTACCTAGTTAAGTACCTAACTTATGTAGACTGCCTGCCTGTGTTGGTATGCCCGCACCCGCACCCGCAACAAGGCCACGGGCTGGCTGGCTGGCTATCATGCTTAGGTAGGCTTGCGTGTAGGTTTATATGTACACTACTAAAGGCTGTCGTGGTTTGATTGCGTGTTGCTCATTGCGTGGCACATGAGCAGTCAGCAGGGGGGACAGGGGGCCGAGCTGGCAGCTGGGAAGACGGCCTTGACCGCCCATTATGCCATATTAACCTTGGAACCTTGGGATCTTGGTTACGAACAGCCACACGCGCTTCACACGCTCAACTTCGCTGCTCAACTAGAGAGAGCTATGGTGTTGGTAGAGCAACGGCGGGTGGTTGGAAGTGCAACTCAAGGCCATCAATCTTATAGTCTAAGTACCTAACAAAGTAGGCAAACAATAAAAGCCGTCAAGAACATTGAACGAAGGTGCTCGTGCACCCAGCCCCACATTTCGCGACTTACTGACTGACTTACTTATTACAGTACTGACCGACTAGCTGACTAACTGTGCCTTTGTAACTCCATACCCAGGTCTCTACATACCTGCCCAGGTGCTTAGGTAGGCACGTGTGGGGTACGTAAGGGACCGTGCCGACAAACTGGCCAACCTGCCGATGCTGCACCTGCTGCTCCATTGGAAAATTAGTGCGCCGCTCCTTCACCTCCTGGCCAGGATTTTCTTGATCAAATCTTGGACGCGCTACCCCGTCCTGCCAGCGCCTTTTCTTGTGTGTGCGAGCGCGCGTGTCTGTATCTGTGTCTGTCTTTCTGCCTGCCATCTATCGTGGCTGTTCGTGTCTTGTCGTCGGAACCTCGACTTGCTCCCTCCAGTCTTGCTCTCCTCTCGCTTCCGGTTGTGACCTGCCGCATCCCTCCTCCCCGCCTCCCCCCCCAAAGAAAACCTAGGTCTCGTCACCTCGTCGGTCCCCATCTGCTGCCACCAAATTCATCTACCCTTCCCCCGAGCCTCTCATACTGCCCGCTCAACCTCCTGGTCTGCTGCCCATTGACCACAACAAATCGTTGCTCGTCCATCGTCCATCGTACATCTCCATCTCCATCTCCATCTCCATCTCCATCCTGTCCTTGACCTTCCCTCACTATGGGCGCCGCAACACAAGCCATCTACTTCCTCTTCCACCCCGCTCAACTACGCAGCATCATACAATGGTGAGCCATCCGGTGCTACCGGCTTCCCGCCCGGCTGTCTGCCTCTCTGCCTTCCAAGCTAACTGTCCACAACAGGAAGGTGTGGCACGATCCCGTGCACCAACGCGACCCCAGCAAGGAGACCCCAACGGAGGCGTCATGCTTCAAGTTCCTCAATATGACCTCCCGCAGCTTCTCTGCCGTCATACAAGAGCTCAATCCCGAGCTCCTCATGCCCGTCGCCCTCTTCTACCTTGTCTTGCGTGGTCTTGACACCATCGAGGACGACATGACCCTCGACGTCAGCACAAAAGAGCCCCTGCTGCGCGACTTTCACAAAAACATGGTCATTGACGGCTGGACTTTCACCGGCAACGGGCCCAACGAGAAGGATCGTGAGCTACTGGTACACTTCGACGATGTCGTTGCCGAGCTCAACAAGGCCAAGGTCGAGTACCGCGACATCATCAAGAGCATCACTGAAAAGATGGGCAACGGCATGGCGGACTTTGCGCTCAATAGCGACCTGAACAAGGACGGCGTCATATCAGTAAAGGACTATGAGTTGTACTGCCACTACGTCGCAGGCCTGGTGGGCGAGGGTCTGACCCGGCTGTTCGTCCAGTCCAATCTTGCCAACCCGGCCCTCAGCGAGCGCCCGGAGCTCACCGAGTCTATGGGCCAGTTCCTGCAAAAGGTCAACATCATCCGCGACGTTCGCGAGGACTTTGACGAGGGCAAGAAGTGGTGGCCGAAGGAGATTTGGAGCAAGCACGTTGACAAGATGGAGGATCTCTTCAAGCCCGAAAACCGCCAAAAGGCCCTCTACTGCGGGTCCGAGATGGTTCTGAACGCCCTTAAACATGCCGACGAATGCCTTTACTACATGGCCGCCGTCCGGGAGCAGAGCGTCTTCAACTTCGTGGCCATTCCCCAGTCCATGGCCATCGCCACCTTGGAGCTCGTCTTCATGAACCCGGACATCTTCAAAAAGAACGTCAAGATTACAAAGGGCGACGCTTGCCAGCTGATGATCGAGTCGACGCAAAATCTCAGAGTTGTGAGCGACGTCTTCCGGCGCTATGTTCGGAAAATACACCAAAAGGCCGACCCCAGAGACCCCAACTTCCTGGCCATCGGCATCCAGTGTGGCAAGATTGAGCAGTTTATTGAGAGGATATTTCCCACCCAAGACGTCAACAAGTTGTCGGCCGAGGACAAGGCCAAGGCGGCCGATCGTGGTCGGGAGGAAGCCGTGGACAAGACCGAGGCTCTGTATCTTGTCCTTGCTGTCCTGATTGTGCTGGTAGTCGTGGGCGGCTTGATGGTATGTTGAGGCTCATCTCTAGTTGTCATTGCGCGGACGTGCTGACGAAACGCAGATTGCACTGGCATGGTTCATGGGAGCCCGGTTCGACAAAATTACCGAGAACCTCGAGTGGTCCAAGCTCTTCCCACCACATTCTCCCGACCCGCTGGCTGCACCAGCGCCAGGTGGCGGGCCTACCACCGGCGGGCACGAGGAACTGTAATGATTTGAAAGCGCTTCTGGCGCTGATGAGGGAATGTACAATGACGACACGTTACGTGATTACTGGTATAATGGGCTCGACATTACCGACATACGGAAACTCGACTCGCTCGCTAGCGACATGAGCCTCGACACATGCGAACCCAGCGCGCTTGAGTAATACGGGTGATACTAATAAAATAATACATGTCTTCCTGCAGGTCTCTCTGCAATCTTCTCTTCCAAGTACCAGACTGGCTCATGCTGGAGAGGCCTAGTCTTTTGCCTCCCTCTGGAGCGTGACCAGGCCATCGACTGGCTGAAACAAGTGGATGAATCCCGAAAAGGACAAATCACAACACAAGCATGGATGTCAAATTGCAACCCAGTCCACCCCGATGACTGTGGTTTGTGCCAAGAAATGCTGATATTGATGACTGCGGCATTTGGAGTCTGGTTTCCGGACACATCCAGGAGCCGTGCTGGGTTGACTCGCCAGCATAGCTTCTGCGTATGGATTGCGAACATGTTTTTTTTTTTTTGGAGGAGACTATGTGGCTGCTGAGCTTACAACCGTGGAACGGCCCAGTAGGGCGGGGCAGGGGCCTTGAACGCGGTGGACTTGGCTTCAGTTCTCCCAGACTTTTCTTTTCTACCTCTCGTTCCATTTCCGTGCACCCCCATGAATTGTACCCGTTGCGGCAGCAGCGGGTGGGTGCCTGTGTCCCAGCTGCAGAGGGAGGGCAGGAGAACCACATTTCAGCCCGTCCGCACACATAGGTCAGAGGCCCTATCAAGGCCGGGGGTCAGAGGCGAGGCCACGTCTCCAGACCTTTTGACTATAGTCGCAGGTAGAACAAAAATAGTCTTCGAAAACGTAGGTGTTGAGAATGGGCATGGCCCCTTGATGATGTCCTTGGTCTGAAATGAAAACGTCAGGTGCGGCATACCAACGCACGTCTGTCCCCTGTGGAGTGGAGCAGTGCGATTCGTAGCATGCTGATCTCGAGGGACATTTGGAATTCAGCCCAGCACCTTGGCTGCGAGGCTTGGGGAGGGCTATTGTCTTTCTCGACGCATATGCGCGGCTCTAATCTCGACGGGCTGTTACAGGGGGGCAACAGAGGCCCAGTACTCCAGCCAGAGGCCAGGCGCCTTAGTAAGCATCAATGGCCCCTGCCTCGCCAGCTTATCCCTGAATGGCCACATTCATTCGCCCCTTGATGCCTTTGTCATTTCTTCACAACCCCTTGCTTCATCGTCCAATGCAGCCGTCCAGGCTGACCAGGGACCTTTCACAAAGAGGTTCTCGACAGCCTGCGCCATTATTGGCACATCCATTACCCGTCCTCTTCCTCGCCACGTGAAGGCTTGAATGAGGCTGCTGAATCAGTGGCCCAGTATCCAACCCGCGCGCTTACGCCATATTCCTGGACAATTGATCCCCAGTGTCGGACCGAGTGTTGAGCGCTCAGGGCACAGACGACTGTACTATCCTCAGGTCAGCTGAGCGACTGATGCGGCGAGGCGGCGCTGCTTGCAACTCATTGCAGACAGGTAGGTTGGCACAGCGCCAGCCTCGGGTTGAGGGCCAGTCTCGACCCTCAGATTGGTTCTCTCGGTGACCACCGCCACACAGCCTGGACAGCTCCATTCTCATCGCCCCTGGTCCTGTCTCCTGAGATTGGTCGCTGCACCTTCACTTCGCGAGCGGTCAGAACATGGCTTCTTTGCAAATTGGTGTCGCCGACCTCTCGGCCACCAAGAAGAAAGCCATCGAGGATGCCGACAAGATGCAGAAGCGGATTGTGCGTGAATGCGGCGACGCTGGGAGAAACCCGCCTCCCTATGCCCTGTCTGAGCTCATCGGGAAGGGCAGCTTTGGGCGCGTCTACAAGGCCAGGGCGGCTGGGTCGGGCCGCCTCGTCGCCGTCAAGATCATCAGCATCGACGAGGGAGACAGTCTCGCTCCCGGCGCGGCTGATACCTTCCAGGACATTCTCAAGGAGGTCAACACGCTCAAAAAGCTCGGTGAGAGCGGCGCCAGGAACATCAACACCGTCATCGAAACCCTTCTCGTCGGCCCGTCCATGTGGATCATCACCGAGTACTGCGGCGGCGGAAGTGTTTCCACCCTGATGCGACCGTCAGGCGGTCTCCCCGAGAAATGGATCGTTCCGATCCTGCGCGAAGTGGCCGAGGCACTCAAATGGGTCCACAAGGAGGGCATCATCCATCGCGATATCAAGTGCGCCAACGTGCTAGTGACCGAGGTCGGCGGCGTACAACTGTGCGACTTCGGGGTTGCTGGCATCATTGAGACCAAGTTCGACAAGAGGAGCACGGTCACTGGCACGCTGAATTGGATGGCCCCGGAGCTGTTCGACATGTCCGTCTCGTACGGGACCGAGGTTGATATCTGGGCTTTCGGGTCTCTCGCTTTCGAGGCCGCCACCGGATTGCCTCCTAATGCTAAGAACATGTCACGCTTTGATCCATCCCAGTTCGGCTCGTATCTCAAGCAGCACGTTCCTCGACTGGAAGGGGATCAATTCTCGGATAGGCTGAAAGATCTGGTCGCTTTCTGCATGACCGAAGACCCGAGAGATCGGCCTACCATCGGCCAAATACAGGGCCATCCGTACATCTTTAACACGGAGCGGGACTACCCGACCAAGTCTCTTTCCATGCTCGTCAACGCGTATCGGCTGTGGGAGGTCCAAGGAGGAAACCGCATGTCGCTATTCAACGCAGGCGGTGCGCAAGCACCGGCTGCTGATGAGCCCTCGAAACCTTCACAGGACGACGACTGGAACTTCGATACCATGGCCGGCGAGATGGATCAGCTGGTTCTTGGTGATAGCCAGGCTCAGGCAGTGTATGACGCATATGGACCTCGTGTTTCAATGATGCCCCCACCGCCAAAGCAACAGGGGCGGCGGCGGCGGCCACCCAACATACCAGTGCTAAAGGCCCCTCTCGAAAAAGCGTTCGATCCCAACACCATTACCAGTTATGAGGAAAACGCCCGGTTGTTCTATGGCAGGCCAATGCCTTCTTCAGCGCCTGAAATGGGCGACATGGGCCCACCGAAGGAAATCAGCACGGCATCAGCACCGCCTCGTGAATCACTGATCGATCTTGACTTGTCGCTCGACGGCGACAGGCTATCCCGATTTGCAGATATGGAGGGAGGGGAGACTATTAAGGCTAGTTTCCAAGTGTCAAAGCACCAGACCATCCGGGAGTCTGGGTTGATCGATCTCGATGAGTCTCTGGACGGCGCAAGGCTTTCTCGATACGCTGATACGCAAATGGACACTTTTAGAGCAAGTCGGCAGAGCATCCGGCCGCTCGGGAGGAGCCAGACCACTCTGGACCGCCGCCGCACGCAGGACTGGTCTTTCGCTGCGGCGGTTGGCGAGGAATTCACCCAGGACGAGCCACAGGACAATCGCAGGGAAAGCCAGCTTTACAGAAGCCAGTCGACGATGGATCACCGCCGCACGCAAGATTGGAGTTTTGCCAATGCCGCCGCGGAGACTTCTCTGCATCCTGGCCGACCGGAAATTGCAAGGAGTCAGTCCAGCCTCGACCACCGACGTACACAAGACTGGACCTTTTCGGCCGCGACTGGGTCAAACCCCCGTCTTGAGGGGCAATGGTTCCAGTCGCACGACGAGAATGACGAGGACGACTACATGGCATTGGACTCTCTTCCTACTACCATGGCAGGGCATCGCCAGGAAGACTCGCTGCATGTGACACTGCCGCCACGCGCGGCGACCAGTCTGGAAGTCAGCCGGTTCTCAACCTCTAGCATGATCGACCTCGACGCCAGTCTCGTCGGCGACAACGGCGAGTCTCTCCGCCCCGCCACTGCAACCTCCGAGGCTTCCTCTGCAACGTCGGATACGTGGAGGCCTACTCTCTCACATCAAAGGTCGTTCCAGTTCAACCTGGAAGATTCCTTCCCCGCGGCTAACAGAGAACCTTCCCTTTACGTATCGGATGATGGGCCGCTGAGAAGCAGCCGCGATAAGACTTTCCATGTCTTGGACGAGGCAATCCCACGGAGCAACAGAGAGCCATCGTTGTACGTGCCCGATGGCTTTGGGTCGACAAGCTCACTGTCCTCCATGCATGAAAGGGAGCCTTCCATTTATGCACCTGATGAAATCGGCCTCGGCATCATCCCATCGACCCCGACGTCCGGGGATGTGGTGCTGACTCCGCCATCCGATAGCGCCAACGACACTTCAGACGACGCGGCTGCCCATGGCGACGACAGCCACGTATCGATCACCATCGAGGATTCTGATGTCGACTCAGACGCACCCATACCCGCAATCCCGTACATGCCGCGGCCTCCCACGGTGAGCGTGCTGCAGGCGGCGGGCTCTCAGGACGACGTCAAGGATGAGCTCCAGCGCATGATTAGGAGCCTGCACGAGCACCTTCAATACACTACTTCTGTACTGCGGATGCTACCCATAAGGAGGGGTTCGGCGCAGGGCGAGCACCTTGGGACCGAGGTTTTGATCTGACAAGGCATTTAAAGCATCGATGAAATCGGGTCAGTTGGCGTCTGGATCAAGACTACTGAATTACCCGGCCCGGCAATTCCGTGATGGTGTCAATTCAGGGGACGAGTTTACAGGTGGACGTGTACGGCGTTCCTGGATCTCTTCTGTCACCAAAGCAAGTAGATCGGACTGAAAAGCACATAAAATGACAACGAGCTTGCAAGACGGCCTGGGCCGAAGCTGCCGTTGCTGTAATCTTTAATACCGAAGACTATGAACGCACAAAGCACAGGCTGAAATGTCCTTCTAATCCAAAACTTGTGTGACCCTGTTCTGTTCCACCAGAGACCTCAATATCTCATTGTTCTAGCGGTATGTAATACGCCACCTGCGGTTCATTGTTGCATGGGAGTAGTGCCTGCCTCACCACTGGCTCCTATCTTTCCTGTTGACGAATGTGGTCTAGGCCGTGTATACTCATCAACGCCCTCCTCATCTATTCATATGACATTCGAGCTGACCATTTTCCACTCCCTAGTCATGCTTCAAACACACGGCCGTGAGAAGGTCGACCGCAGGACAAGTCACCCGCAGTTGGCAATCAGGACAGTTGGACGACTAAAGGGAAACGGCTGCTTTTATGAGTGTCTTTGAGGAAGCTCGGGTCCAATGGAATGCCTCTTGGGCCAATTGAGGCTCTATAATTCCTTTGGAGCGGGTTGGGCTGCTTAACATTAGGTGTCAGAAACTGGCCTCAGCTGCTTCTTTGCAGCTTGAGAGATGGATTGTCCATCGCCAGCTGCCCTTTATTCAACAAGTAGCGTGATGCGCAAGGACCGGTGGAAATTTATCGTGGATGAATCGATAGTTCCCGCACTGGCTGATGCCGTGGAGTGTGCTCGGAGAACAACTCATCAGTCTAATTGGGTTCTTTACTAGCATACAGGTCTGCAATAGGTGACGCTGACTGAGACACCCATAGAAAGCACTAGAGCTTACAACCTCATTCCCCGGTCTCCTCAGACCATCCTCCGGCCCTAACAAACCGGGCGGTCCTGCGAAATTGTCCTTGGGCCTGTCCTTCATGTTTTCAGGCCAGGCATTGCCCACTGCATCTGCCTTAATGACGGCGCTGGGAGATACCCTGTTTACATTGAACGAGTGTACCCGTGACTTGACTGGTGCTGCCCAGCTTGCTCTGTTTGTTTATTCTTCACAGAATTCGTAATGACTGGTCCTTCTTGTACACTCCCTGGGTCCGGGTCGAGGGGTGACTGTATGAACTTCGACCAGAGTTAGAATGCTTTGCGCGGCATGTTGAGGGGGTTGGCCTACCGAATCAAAACTTTGATCGTGTTGGGATCTGTCTCGACGGCGGTCTTGTACGCAGCGAACATGAGAGCTCTCGCAACGGCCTCGTTCTTCGGCCTAGCGACCTTCCAGATATACTCGATTGCGTGCGGACATCTTATACTTGCAGTTGGGGGCTATACTTAAATAAGAGAAGATAGATAAACAGAACTGATTGTTTAACATCTGCAACGAACCCAATACCAAAGCACGATCCTTCCTTTACACTTCACAACAGCGTTAAAAGACGGGCAACGTGACTCGCGTCCGGATAATCAGCTTCATTCAATTTTCTCATCTTGATTCTCATAGGAGATATCCTAACCGCCTGTCCACAGGCGATGTGACATTGGCACCAACATGTCTAGATTTGAGCGCTTATTACAAATCTGGAGCGGCATTAGCACGTTTGTATCTTTGTGCCAATTGAAGGCAGACGTGGTCCTTGATTCCGTGACATTGTGTAAATGTATCAATTCCGACTCCGGCTGCGAATTACAACGTAAGGTCTGAAATTCCGTGCTAGAAATGATAAGCGGCATTACGCGTTAGACCTTCAGCCTCCAACCTAGTCGAGAGCACCTACAACCCACCGAAATTATAAATGTAATTTTCTTTATACTATAATGTTTTAACTTATATATTCCCACTTTATACTTTTTTTAAATAGTTTTTAAATAAATAACATTTTAAATATATAAATTTTATAAATATTATTAATAAATTAATATAATTTAAATAATATTATATTTAATTTATTATATATTTAAAAACTTATAACTTTTATATATAATTAAAAGTTTTAAAAATACATTAATAATATATATATATAATATATATTATAAAAAAGTTTAAATAATTAATATTTTTTTTAAAAGAAATTAAAAGAAATTAAAATTTAAATAATGTATAACGTGGTTTACCAGTGAGTGGCCAGTATCAGTGAGTGGCCACTT